>JADBJO010001584.1:12500-47500 GCA_016801955.1 Conus betulinus | reverse complement strand
TGTCAGAGTCGTCTGTGCGTTTTCAGTCTTTTCATTTCAGGCCATTGCACGCTGTCTGAACAGGAGCTGCCTAGGCTGAAAAATTCCAGCAAATAAATGCCTTGGATGGGACTTGAACCCACGATTCTCAGCCAGTGAGCATGCAAGTCTAACGTACTTTAACAAGGCCACAGATCCCCCTCCCTCTCCCTGCCTTCTTTTTCTTTTAGTCTTATTTTTTCTGGGACTTGATAAGCGCAGCAGGTTGTTCATAATTTATCATTTTGTGGTTTGCACCAATATTTCTATTTCGTTTCCTGAACTGATAGAAGTACGTTGTGGTTTTCTTTTATGCAGGTGCTAGGATCGTGACCAAACCAGAGTATGTCCGTAACCACACAAAGAGTAACGTCGTGCTGCAGTGCGAGGCTATGGGTATGCCCACCCCGTCCATGGCCTGGGTCTTCACCCGCGCTGACAAACCAGACCTACAATGTGCCAGGTAACTCACCTAGGTTGTTGTTAGCACACTATCAAGGTTGTTGTTAAACCTACTGTGTAGGTTATTGTTAGCCTACTGTCAAGGTGGTTGGTAGTCTACTGTCTAGGTGTTGTTGGCCTACTGTCTAGGTGGTTGTTAGCCCACTTTCAAGGCTGTTGCTAGCCTACTGTCTAGGTTGTTGTTAGCCTACTGTCTAGGTGGTTGTTAGCCTACTGTCTAGGTGGTTGTTAGCCTACTGTCTAGGTTGTGGGTAGCCAAATGCCAAGCAAAACATTATTGTGTGTGTGCGTCAGAACTTAAAAGTTAGGAAATTAAACGAGAATAACAGGGAATGAGATGTTTAATTAAGATTATTAAGTGTGTAGTTACAGGGAAAGAGTAGTCACATGAGATGGGTGCGTGCAGGACTTGCCAGTCTTTAGCTGTGAGTGCCTCCTCTGCACAGACACACACGTAGGATAGATTGGAAGAGCTTGATCACTTAGAGCAAATATGGATGGGCATGTGATTACTCCTTTCCATCACTTAACTCAAAATAATTTCTATTAAATTTTCCATTGCTGGTAAGTTTCATTTGATTTCATAAGTATTTATCGTTCAATGATTGGTCAGTCCTAGTTACATGAGGGTTTAGCCGAGGAGAACACAAGCACAATAGCACATATATAAAACTTCATCTGTCCATTTACTGACAAATTGGGATTTTGTATTTTGTAGTGGTTTACAGTGGAACTGAATGAATATCTTTTCTCTTGACCAGCATGCGAACTGTAGAATAACATCCCAGAGGTAATCCCTTTCAAATACTGCCGAACCCTAGTGCTGTGGGCTGCAAATGTTGAAGTGTCTTTTCTTGCTTCTTGAAGCAAAGACTTGATCCACATTGACACTGTATCTCTAGAAATATGGTGATATGAATTCACGAGTGATATGAAATCACGAGTTCTTTCTCATTTCTCAAAGGAATAGTCCTTTATAAAAGTGTGCAGCAACACACAGTTTTGTGTACAGAAATTCTTTAGGTTTAACTGGTTTTAAATGACATCCAGGTTCGATTTTGATTCAATAAGAATGTTAAGTCACTGTTATGTTATCAGCAAAGTGTCAATTGTTGTTTCTCGTTGTCTGTTAACAATATCTACATTTGACATAGTTCAGTGAACGTGGCAGCAATGGCCTTTTTAAGAACACAGCTGTCACAACTCTACACATAACTGGGTGGCTGCCTATAGTCTGGGGTTCAGCCGGAGTCTGGTATTGCTATACAACACATCCAGCAGCATTAACTGTGTTGTAAATAGCTCCTTGATTATATAAATCTGCAAGGAGAGATTTTTTAAGTGTTTAGGACAGGGTGAAGATTTTAAAGTAGTTTTCTGGAAACTGTCCCCACTGTTTTATGTGAAAGGTGTGAGCTTTAGAAGTTGATGTTCTCTGGAACTCATCTGATCAGCTGCCTTCTCAGTTGATCCTACTTGTGTGTACTCTCAACGGATATCTTGCAAACCAGGAGTCACAAAACGTTTCCATTTGATGAGGTTGTCTGTTTTTACAGACTAGACCCTCACCATAGCATCTTAACTCCATATGACAACAAGTGCTATCTGACTCCACAACAAACTCAAATAAATGTTTAATTCCACTCAATAATTTCATAAATAACACAACCACAATATGACAGCCGTTCACATCTTTATCGACATATTAAGAACAGCTTTCACACACACTTTTCCATATACAGTAGAATTTCCCTTTGTAACCCCTCTAAATTAATCTTTCTCCACAACAACCCAACATTCTTCGATGGATAATTTTTCTCAAACTGTCATAACTGTTTTTATATGACATTTCCTTTCAGCACAAAGAAAATCAACATTCATCAGATACATTCTCATAATGGAACCATGACCTGAAAATTCTGTGAATCCCTAAGTTATCTTTCCACAAGTTTCACACCAACATACCCAGTCTCCTCTTGCACACTTTCAGTCTTGATCTTGCTCACAGATAGTCTCACCCTTTCTGCATATTCACCTCCAGTCATCAGTTCTTCTTGTTCTGCTTCTTTTCCTTCTTCTTCCTCATCTTCTTCATTTTCTCATCATCCTCCTCTTCCTCTTCCTCCTCTTCTTCTTCTTCTTCCTCCTCCTTCTTCTTCCTCCTCCTCCACCTCCTCTTTCTCCTCCTCCTTTCTTTCTTCCTCCTCCTGCTCCTGCTCCTCCTCCTCCTCCTCCTCCTTCTTCTCTTCTTCTTCTTTGTCTTCTTCCTCTTCGACTTTTTTCTTGTCCCTCTTCTCCTTATTCTTCTTTTCCTTCTTCTTCTTCTTGTTTCTTCTTCTTGTTTTCTTCTTCTTCTTCTTTGTCTTCTCCTCCTTCGTCTTCGTCTTCAACTTCGTCTTCTTCTTCTTGACTTCAATTGTTTTCTTCTTTTCCCTTTCCCTTTTTGTTAACTTGTCAACATTATTCCTTTTCGTCTTTTTTATCTTCATGTTCCTGACATCTTTTCCTCTAGCCAACTTCTTTTTCACCTTTCGACATTTTCCCAAAACAGCCTTCGTCTTAGAGGTCCTATTCCCATCTGACACACTAACATTATATTGTGAGAACAAAGTTCACCCCACTACAAGCGCAAAGCACAAGAAGCCCCAATTTTTACCTGTAGAGCACACACACACACACACACACACACACACACACACACACACATGCATGCATATAGATTTCAAGCTTCAGTCAGTTCAAAAAAATCAACTCCCCCACACAAAACTAGTCCAAATTTTAAAGGCCCACCTCTAGCTAGAAAGACAATTAGATATACAGCAAAACTCATGATCCATGACACCATGATACCAGATCATGTCTGTGATTTTGTTGCAAGAAATGGAATGGCGAATGCATATATTGTTTATGCAGCAGAGGGCTGTCATGCTGTCAATCATTAAAGTGCACGTTTCCTTTGCAACTGTGACTGGAAGCATTGCAACGCAAAAAAAATGCAGTCATCAAATCAAAGATCATGAAGGTAAAAACTGCTTTTCATGGGTAGCCTCTGGCTACCAGATTTCTGGCCCTTGTAAATACATCCCCCAACTTGTCAGACTGGCATCGGATGTAATCACAAGATCTGGTTCAGTGCTGCAAATGGTGCTTTGAGCATCAAGAACTGTGTCACCGCTTGAGTTCATGCTTATTCTTTAATGAGACTGTCGTTATCGGATCACATTTCCCGTGACTTGCTAAGCATCTTTTTGTCATTCACTAAACTGTTATAGTGCAATGGGACATACTTGACTGCCACAGAGCTGCCACAATTTTCCTTCTCACATGTGCCACTTCTCTGACTGTGGGTTATGTGCTGTTAAAAATTTTCTGGCAGCTCTGACTTGGACTGTTTGCTCTGTCTGCAGTGACAGTCACCGTCATAGACATTGAATTAATATTGACTCCTAGATACTGAATGGTTTGTGTTAGTTGAAGCACAGATTTGTCTGGATGTGCAAGAAAGCCTTTGTTTTGCAGTAGGAGTAGAGTATATCTGATGTTTTCTATTCATTCCCATTTGTCATCCTAATGAGAAGCGAATCGTCAAGGGAGAATTATAAAATGTGTTTCTGTAGCCTGCCTCAGAGATTAAAAAATGGGCTTCATCACTTTGTGATTTGTCATGGTGCTACAGCCAGCCCATATGGGAATACATTATATTCAAAGAGTTGTCTTTTCCACTGAAATTTTAAAACATTTCTGTATTGTCTATGATTAGGGACTAAGTAATAATCATGTCTGACATCCATGGATGTCCTGTAACTATCCTTTAGTGAGTTTCAAAGCAATATTCAAAGTTTTCCATTTTGTAATACTGGTATGCTTTTTAAAGTTGAAAGTCATTCTTTAAAGTCAGTCTTTTTTTTTTTTTTTTTTTTTTTTGGTGAACACAGGTGAGAAAAACGTCTTGTTCATGCTGACACACAGACAGATCACTCTTTTGTAACATTTTTTCTATTCCATTATCTATGATAGCACTATTACTGCTGTTCAGTGCTGACTGACAGCGAGACAGTACTGGAAGGAAAAGGGGAGCAGTCCAATTCAATCTGTGCACCCCTTATCCGCTTCTTCAATATTTTGTCTCCATGTTTGGCGAGGAATCGGCCATTCATGCCATCAACCAAGTCGTCTCGCACATTGTCCCCAAACTCTCATCCCTTTAAATTCCTCTAAACATCTTGAAGGAACCTCCTGTCTGGTTGGTTATATTAACATTTTGCTGATCATCGGCCAAGTCGCCTGTTTTATGAATACGAATGTCATCTTTCGACGAGTTCGACGACCCGTACCAGTTTTCTTCCGGCACCCCTCTTTTTTCTAGTGCTTAGGCCGTTGGCTATCTTTCAGGTTCTGCTATCTTCTAGTGTTGCTGCCCGGTTCTATCTTGTTCAGGGTTAGACTGCTCTCTTTCTCTGTTGTTTCTTTCTAGTTTTCTGTTCTGTCTGGTTCTAGTGTTCTGTTCTGTCTGGTTCTAGTGTTCTGTTCTGTCTCGTTCTAGTGTTCTGTTCTGTCTGGTTCTAGTGTTCTGTTCTGTCTGGTTCTAGTGTTCTGTTCTGTTCTGGTTCTAGTGTTCTGTTCTGCCTGGTTCTAGTGTTCTGTTCTGCCTGGTTCTAGTGTTCTGTTCTGCCTGGTTCTAGTGTTCTGTTCTGTCTCGTTCTAGTGTTCTGTTCTGTCTCGTTCTAGCACAAACCACAAGAAATTCTAGCGCGCGCGTCCGGCTCTGGCATCGCAACCACACAGCAACTGACAAGTCCTGCGCGGGTACATCTCATGTGACTGAAATGGCCCCATCGCTAAACGATGAATAGCATATATGTTTACATGCATAGGGTTTGGTTTGGCAGAAATTAAAATGGAAATTTTGAAAACATTCAGGTAATTTTCTGGCATTGTATCTTCTCTGGAAATTGATAAATGATCCGAAGAATGAAACTTTTTTTTTTTTTTAGATTGTTTGGTTGGTTGGTAAGTTGTTTTTTTTTTTTGTCTTTGATAATGATACGAATATTTTAGAAAATAAAACACAGTATAACAAAGCCTTCCAGAAGTGACTCATTAGCAATGCCTGGTCTCTTCCTTGGAGCGTTTTCATTAACAACTTGAAATTGACAGCTTTCTGTTGATTGCTAGCACTGGCACTGTGAGAAAGAGTTGGAGGCCCCACTTGCAAAAAAAAAAAAAAAAAAAAAAAGAAAAAGGAAGAAGGAAAGGAAAGGAGAAAAAAAAGGAAGAAAAAAAGAAATGTGTGAAAAAATGGAGGTTGGAGGACAAAAGAAAGAGACAAAGAATATGGTTGTGACTGCTTAAGGAAGGAGATAAAATGAGCGATGAGGAAAGTAATACTCATGTGACAGCATGAAAAATGTCACGTTTTCGTGGACTGTGCAAGGATACCTGCCTTCTTTCTGGGGACTGGCTGTAAGCTGTAAGACTATGAAAACGAGGCTTTGGCAGATTTGGACCTGGGATCATGGATCCTTCATATCCGTGGATCATTTTTAGTAGACAAGTGCTTTGAAACTATTTCTGTTTTGCAGGCGTTATTTTGCACCGCTTAGTCCCGAATCTTGCAGTAAAAAGGGCTATACAACGATGCTGGAAATGTACCCTCAGTATCGAGTATAAATATTGGAAAGTGAAAATTAAAAAAAAAAAAAAAATGACCAAGATGTCAGGAGAATGTTTTTCAGCTGTAGGCTTCATGTCGACTCTACTAAGATTTATGAAACATTTCGATAGGGCTCAATGATTAATACCCACTTAAGCAATTAACAAAAACAAGCCATCTCCTGATAAAAAAAAAAAAAAAAACATTTTGTCAGTGTACATTAGCAATGGGATGGTTAGTGTGCTTGTTATGGATCTTGAGGTAGTTCATTTATTGCCAGGTGACGATTTCATATGGGTGACGTCATCCCGAGGTGGGCCCAGGCAAGTATATGGTGACCTCCTGGCTGCAGATCGAGGGCCTTCAGAAGGTTCATGAGGGCGACTACACCTGTGTGGCCATTAACCAGCACCACACTGACCGTGCCAAAGCCAGGATCAAGGTGGTGGAGAGGCAATAAATGCATCTTGTCACTTCAGGTAAGCTATGTGGCAGCAGATAAACATCTTCAAATTGACCCTTTTGGGAGGCCTAACGGTAGAACTTTAATGAATCAAGATCTTCATAACTGAATGCATACCGCTGACATGGCTGATGAAGCACGCACAGCTCCAACTGAAATAAATTTGTATGTTTACAGTCATATTCCTGCCTGAGCCAAGTGTTTCACCTTTGTTGAGTTTTTTTTTTCCTTTCCTTTGTTGTTGTTTCTATTGTTGAGTACTACATATGATTTGTAGGCACGTTTTGTGCTTTACTTACCCTTCTCATACTTCACACAATCCTATTCCCACCACCACACCCTTCACTATACCTTGTATATTATGATGTCAGCGAACGTTGTAGGCCTGTTCATTGGAAACAAGCACATTACAGTTAGCAACATCGTATGTAAGTAAGGTAAGGTAAGGTAAGGTAAGGTAAGGTAAGGTAAGGTAAGGTAAGGTCATGTTGCTTAAAGCCCAGCCGACCGCAAAGGGCCATATCGGGGCTGTCACCGCGTTAAAGTCAACTCACAAGTCCTTCATTCACGCAACTCTTTTTACAAACATCTTCTAAAACCCCACCCGAAATTTTGTTAAAAAATCTTTCCGCTATAAAATCTCAGATCCGATGAAAAATGTTAATCTCTTTAGCGTCAATCCACATTGATAAGAGTAGTCAGTTACAACAGCAGCAACAACCACAGCCACAAAACAGTAATAGTAGTAAAGATAATTGATGCTGCTGGTTCTTAATATATGAATAGGTCTACTTGCTTAAATTTTTTTTTGCGCGCGCACAACACACACACACACACACTCACACACACACACACACACACACACACACACACACACACACACACACACACACACACACACACACACACACACACACTCGCACACAAGTGTGGAATAGCTCTATGTGCTTGTGAAGTTCTTGGCGCGCACGCATGCACACGCGCATACACACACACACACACACACACACACACACACACACACACACACACACACACACACACACACACAGAGAGAGGCACACAGAGAGAGAGAGGAAGAGAGAGCTCTCTATGTGCTTGTGAAGTTCTTGGCGCGGGCACGCATGCACACGCGCATACACACACACACACACACACACACACACACACACACACACACACACACACACACACACACACACACACACACAGACAGACACACAGACACACACAGAGAGAGACACAATAGCTCTATGTGCTTGTGAACTTCTCGGTGCACGCGCGCGCGCACGCACTCATATATACTTACACTTCGCGCGCGCACGCACTCAAGCTGTTTCTTCTATCGTTATCTCTATCTGTATCTGTATCTCTCTCTCTCTCTCTCTCTCTCTCTCTCTTTGGGGGGGGGGGGGGGTCACGAGAATAATGGCGGCGATATGAGATGTATGCCTGGGGAGTTCAGCACAATTTTGTTTATTTTCGCAAGTCCCTGTGAACAGACGACCGAATAACGCTTGTTTTTGGTAAGGTGAACATCCGCGAGCTATTTTGTGCAAAAGAAAAAAAAAAAAAAAAAAAAAAAAAAAAAAAAAGGTTTGACATATCATTGTGTAGGGCCACAACTGGCACATTTTGTTTGAAACCTATGAAGTCTGCTGAACTGTGTGAAGGACATTGTGACAGTTTGGAAGCGGAAAGAAACGAGTTGTGTGGACGGCTTCGGTATGGCATGTGTTGTGTCTACAGTGCTCTACATGTGCGCAATGTCGACAGTTGTTCAGACGATGTTTTGGTCATACGTGGAGACGGTGCTGATCCATCAAAGCAGCAGCATGCATCTCTTCCAGGATGTACCAACGGGAACTATGGCAGGCGTGCTCCAGTAGTTTGAAACGAGTGACGTTGTCGATCCAGGTCGCGGTGACCTACGGGTGCCCGATTTTGTTGTGATGTGCTGTGTGGCCAACGTTGTGCTTGTGATGTGGAAGCTGCTGTTGAGTGGAGACATCGAGCAGAACGGATTGTGACGTGCTGTGTCGCCAACGTTGGGCTTGTGATGTGGAAGCTGCTATTGAGTGGAGACGTCGAGCAGAATCCTGGCCCTGATCCCAGAAAACGCGTGAAGAGAGGACAGACAAGAGCAGGACTTAACCATCACTGACAAGACAGCGTAATAAATGCCGATCTTGCTGGGGAAATCATGTCGCTCTCGCTCTTCAAAGAGACGAATGGAAACTGGACCAGCGAAAGCAGACAGAACAGCAGAGAGAACAGAACGCTTTATACGGAATGAACTGACAGAAATTACTCAGAACCAGGGAGAGTGTCTGAGAAGTGCAAAGAAATCAATAACAGGTGCACTTCGATCGAAACGGAGCAGCACAAACTGTCAGTCATCGATCATAGTAAACCATGTGCACGGACCTAGATCAACTGTTCCACGCAACGGCAGCAGGGAAGAGAGAGACTGAGAACTGAACAGTAGCCGTCAACGAGTTAGAACCAGTGATGATGATGTCAGAAGAAACAGCCTGACTCAGAGGGGTTTTCAAGGCGAAATAATCTACACTTCTTTGGTATTCCTTCAAGCTAAAGAATCTGGCTAAAGATGCCTGTGGGAGTCTTTGAGATCAAAGACGTGTTCGAAATAGGACAGGCTAGACTATCAGGAAAAAGAATTGACGTTTTTTTAATTATAACATTGAAAATTTATACACCGAACTTAATGATGTTTCGTTCATTAATTATATAGATGGTTTTGATTTCGTGTGCCTTACTGAGACATTTGTAAATGAAAAGTTTGATTTCTCTGGTGTGTTTATTGATTTTGTGAAATTTCATGATCCAGCAAAGAAATTTTCATATCAAGGTCGTAATTCTGGTGGTGTGTTGCTAATGCTGAAGAAAATATATGAAATGTTTGCTACTCAGCAATGATGGTCTATATATGAAATGTTTGCTAATCAGGTCAGTGTAAATTGTGATAAACATGATGGTCTTAAATGTTAGCAAAACGTTGTTTGATACAACCAGGGAGAGGCTACTAATTGCAACTGTTATGTAGTACCAGAGAGAGGGCCGATGATTCTTGATGCAATTAAGATGGAATCATATGATTCTTGAAGATAAAATGTTAGAAATGACAGAGAATAAGGATGTAAATATTCTGCTATGTGGTGATTTGAATGCACGGACAGGACGTCAACAACCCAAACTGGAGACTCAAATTTCACACCTGGAGATGATAGTGATGATGATGAAGATTGTGATGTTGATGGGGATGGTGATTATAATATTGATGTCTGTGATGGTGATAATTCTTATGATGAAGATTGTTGCACTGAAGATGATGATGAAAATGATGATGGAAATGATGTGTTAAAAGCTCTGTTCTAAAGGCTCATCTGTAAATAAGTTTGGTAAAATATGTGAGTTGTGTTTTATGTTTGACCTAGAAATTTTGAATGGTACGCACAATGATGATTCGAAAGGAGAGTTTACATTTGTGTCACCTAATGGCAGTAGCTTAATTGATTATTCATTGTCACTAAAGATCTACTAAGAGATTGCAGAATGAGGTTGGTGATTGTTAATTTTCCCTGGCATTTACATGTAGAATGAAAATGGAAAACAGGTAATACTAACGTAAAAAAAAAAAAAAAAAAAAAAGTCCAGTATTTCATACAGAAGAGCGCATTATTTGTTCTGAAGAATACGCCGAGATTCACAAGAAAAAATAGATTCAGATGAATGTAAACAGTGCTGTGACGAAGCTACAGGGTATCTTAACGTGAATATCAACACTGGTTTAGAATATTTTGCGAAAGCTTTGTATAGTGCAGCAGTCTGTATGGCAAGGACCAAGGGAAAACGGAAGAGAAAAGTGAGCGATTGGTTTGATTATGAGAGCCAGAATAAGAAAAAAGCTGTGAAAAGGTGTTTGAAGTAATATCAAAGAACAAAATCTATAACACTGAAAAAAGAACACAAAGCAATTTATGTTTGGGAAAGGAAAGATTATAATTTACTGAAAAAAAAAGAAAAGAAAAGAATTTGATGAAAAATGAATTAATAGATTGGAAGCACTGTTATCGACACTGAATTATTCTGGTCTACCATTCGATCAATAAAAACCAGTTATTTACAATGAAATCAGCTCGCAACAATGGTATGAAACATTTCTACAATGTATTTAATGGGTTTTGATAACGATTGTGAAGATTTGAGCGTAGATATAGATAGTGACGAATAAATTACTGATGAACCACTGTTTAATGGTCAAATAACAAGAAATGAAGACAGTATAAAACACATCAAATATGGGAAAAAGTACAGTGCCAGACAAAATAGTGGGAGGAATGTTCAAATGTGCTAACTCTGTTGTAGTTGAATTTTTAGTTAATCTTTTTAACTAAGTGTTTGATTAGGGAATCTCTCCACAATCTTGTTCTAAATCCATAATAGTTACTCTTCATAAGAAAGATGATAGTAACAATCCTGACAACTATCGAGGTGTTGCACTGATGAGTATTATAAGTAAAATGTATACACATATACTCAACAAAAGAAGAGGGGTAAAGGAGGGTGGGGGGGGGGGGGGGGGGGGGGGGGCAGCAATCAGACAGACAGACAGACGGCAGACAGTTAGACAGAGAACTTTATAATGAATGATACAGAGAGAGAAAATCGATGAAACAGATGGAGCGCGCGTGTATGTATGTGTGCGCGCGGGCGCACGCGTGTGTATGTGTGTGTGTGTGTGTGTGTGTGTGTGTGTGTGTGTGTGTGTGTGTGTGTGTGTGAGAGAGAGAGAGAGAGAGAGAGAGAGAGAGAGAGAGAGAGAGCTTTTCTCGTGGGGAGCACTTTTGTTTTGTAATGTAGTAAATTTCTCTTTACAGCTGACTGACAAATACCCTCGGTATTTGTTATTAATTTCTTTACCTCGATATCAGGCTTCCGTAGGACCAGCCACTGTGGCGGAGTGGTCAGCGTGGCGGAGTCCGGCTGGGAGGTCGTGGGTTCGAATCCCATCAGAGTCATGTGGGTTTTTCTGCCCCCGACCGGCTCCTACTCAGAGTTGAGTTTGCTGCGGACTCAGTTGGGAAGACTGGGACCACACAGTCGTGTTTCATCCACTTAATGGATGCGTTTCTGAGAGTGTTGCTCAAATTTCCTGCCCAACACTGCAGGTACCTGTATCTCTCGGGCCTGGTTGACGCCGGGATATATTATGAAAGGAAGCGTAGAGTACAGCCCTGTCATGCAGTCTCAGACCGAAATGGAAATCTGCAGCATCATCTTAATCATCCTCATTATCATCGATCAGCATTAAAAAAAAATCTCATTCTGTTGCCCTTCATGCCCTGATCTCATGGTGACCTCAGTTAAGATGTCCTCTCCTCGTCTGTGGCCTTGGTTTGGTTCTGTCAGGGTCACCGGTATCGGCGAGTCCATGGGGGCTGTCGTTGGACGGACGTGGTGGCGCCCTCCGGAGGAGAGCTCACTCAGGCCGGCTCCGCGACTAAGCAATTATTGTCGTCAGTAGGGGGCTTAGTAGGTGGTGTCCTGCGTATGTTAGATCGGAACAGGCGCCACTGAACACCACCGAAGTGACTCGGCGGCAGTGCAGTGTCTCCTCCGGCGGGTTGCCTCATGACGACTTGACATTGACTGCTCCCTATGGATTGCCGGTGCCGGGGCTGCGGCGGGGCCGACCGGGCTGTGGCTGTGGACGGGGTGTCGGAATGAGCGGCGTGGGTGCACTGCCTCTGAGGGGGCGCAGAGGTTGGGACAGCAAAAAAAAAAGGCTTCCTTAGGACTAAACAACGTATTAAAAGTGATAAATTATTAAAAAAAAAAAAAAGAATCGTTTCTGTATCTTTGATTCACTTATTCTTATTATGTCTAAATGATTGTACTGTCTGTACATCATATTATAGTTTATTGTGTGTTGTGTAAAATAGTGGTTTAGTTAGATTTATAATATAGTATAGTTATGTCAGTGATTATTAAGGCATCCGTAATACCTGCTGTGGAAAAAAATGTTCATGTAGCCCTTCGTTTACTAAAATGTGTATTTAATTCTGTTCATCACTGTATGCAAATTGTGTTGTGCAATACACACTTTCCTGTAACTCTGAATGCACGTCTCTTCCGCTCTTAAGCCGCACAGGAGGGTTCGCTAAATGGTTATGCAGGCTTGCGTGCTTCTGGCTTCTTCACTGACCGTGTCGGCAGTTCTGGTAAATAAGTGCAAGATTTGCCTGTCCCGTGCATGAAACGGTATCTTCTGGAAGGGAGTAGCCTGCTTTTGTCTCTTTCTTCACAATCGGTTATGCGTAAAAAAAAGCTGTTTTTATGGATGATGTAAATCTGATTCTGGACTCTCAGACTGACAAGCGCTTGTTTACTCCTTTGGTTTTCATTCCCGAGGACCTCTTTATTTCTTTGAAACTGTGAAACGGTATACCAAGCTTAGACTGAATCAGGCCACACGATGAATGACGTTAGCGTGTGTATTCCAAGATAGGACATTCACTTACAGTTTTGAAGTCAGCCTTTCTGAGAAAAGACTGTAGTGAGTGGACATGAATGAGTAACATCTCCAAAAACGTATGAACACAAGTTTTCCCTTGTGCAATAGTACTTCTACCACTTTAGAGCACAAACTCTTTTTAGTGATAGTTCGTGAAGATGCGAGTCGATCCTCCTCACCCTGCGGCTGAGCGCGTTGGCGCTGCTTGTAACCTGTTTCACTCTCTCTTTTTTAAAAGACACATCGTTGTCTAGTTTGGTGCACGACATTACCATCAGTGAACGCGCGCGCGCGTACACACACACACACACACACACACACACACACGCACACACACACACACACACACACACACACACACACACACACACACACACACACACACACACACACACTCACACTTTTGCACACACACATGCATACACATACACATGCACACACACATGCACACACACACACACACTCACTCACTCACACACATATGGACACACATGCCTACATACACATGCATACACATACATATGCACACACACACACGCGCGCGCGCGCGCGCGCACGCACACACACAAACGCACACACACACACACACACACACAAGCGCGCGCATGCGCGCTCTCACATACTCTCTCTGTCTGTCTGTCTGTCTGTCTGCCTACCTGTCTGTCTGTCTGTCTCCCTCTCTCTCTCTCTTTTCCCTCAAGACACAACATTGTCTAGACTGGTGCTCGACATCACCATCAGTAAACACTGTTAAAGAGACTACCGACACACACACACACACACACACACACACACGCACACACACCTTTTTACAAACACACTCAAACACACACACACACACACACACACACACACACACACACACACACACACACACACACACACACACACACACACACACACACACACACACACACTCACTCTCTCTCTCACGCACACACACATTCACTCTCACACATGCATACACACACACACACACACACACACACACACACACACACACACACACACACACACACACACACAAAACACACGTGCAGAATTCCTGCCTTTGACTAGGAATTGCCGGATGTCTGCCACAAAAATGCCTGGTTCTTGAAGACAAATAATTGGTATAGTTTATAGTAACGGAAGTGATGCAAATTACATCAACAATGACAACAACGATGACAAAGATTGTAATGTTAGTTTTGTTTTGTTTTAGGGTTTATACATCCTTCAACTGATTATCGCAAGGAACCAGTCTTCCGGTGACATCAGCAAAGAGGAGTACAGCCCTTGACCAGCACAGTGAAGTCACCTGTGCATACTACGAAAGTATAGATTATTTAGGCCTACGTACCATGTCTTTACTGGTAAAAATATTGCAAATGTGCCTTTTTTTTTTTTTTATATCATACCTGTGTTTTATATTCGTCACAACAGTATCGTGTATGAAGCAGTTCCCTCGTAGCATTTACTGAAAAGCAGTACTGTTCTGTCTGTAACCTGATAAATCCAGTAATTTGAGAAAATGATCAATTGATTGGCGGCAGCAATATCATTATGCCAGAGCCCTAGAATTAATTAAATGGGGTTTTTTTTGGTGTGTGTGCACGTGTTTAAAAATAAGATATTTTTTAGATAAGTTTTTCTAGGTCATTTAGGAAATATAGTAGTGAGGTGTAATATTGCTGGTGTGCATCATGCACTCACCATTTCGTAGACGAGAAAGGTCCGCTTGATTGTTCTCAGTGCCTTAGGTATTTGCTCATTTGTGTGATATTTTCTTTGTGAACTGTATCAGTGGCGTGCTACATTAAAGAGAATGGAGGTCATTGTGTCAGTGTATACCGTCTTGAATCACGCTCAGACCCTAACTCTGTGGCTTTTAACATAATCCTGAAAGCCAACAAATGAACTAACAAAAACAAACAAACAAGAAAAAGTCGACCTATTTTCTTAATCTCTGTTTAGTCTTTTCCCCCTCTGCTCTCTTTTACAGTTTTCTTTAGTTTTTAGTTTGTCTTTTTCTGAGGGTAAAGCTGTGGGAAAAAAAAAGATGACGGAAAGATCCTGAGAATCAACCTGGTGGAGGATTCCGCATAGTTATGAGATCACTAGGGAAAATCCACCCTTCACCTTCTGCACGTTTTCCACGTGCACGCTGTGGACAATAGGGAAATGGAAAATGTTGGAACAGTGACGCAACTATTCGTGATTTTGTAACCTGTAACTCATGTATTTAATCCTCATGAACCGAAGAGATTCACAACGATGAAAATGTGGGTTTTTCCCTTTTTCAGCTGCCGTTAGTTGTACTGTCTCTCTCTCTCTCTCTCTCTCTCTCTCTCTCTCTCTCTCTCTCTCTCTCTCTCTCTCTCTCTCTCTCTCACACACACACACACACACACACACACACACACTTTTATTGACAAAGGTTCTCATGCAATTAATTGTTGCATTTTTTTCATGTATTTTGTTTGATTTGTTGTTGTTGTTGTTGTTTGTTGTTGTTTTTTTTACTATATATCGACTTTTTTCCTTGCCCAGAGGGCTGGATGTAAAAAGACACTGATAATTAGTCCACTACTCTCTTAAATAAAATTCGTTCGTTCGTTTGTCCTCTCTCTCTCTCTCTCTCTCTCTCTCTCTCTCTCTCTCTCTTGTTCAGGTGTGTGTGCCTTATATTAATCTGAAGGCCGTAGTCTGAGGTTAGGATAGTTATGATGTGCAGAAAGCGTAAGGCAAGTTGTGTGCTTTTCTAGGCCTGTTGAGTGTATGGCTGATCAAAGGAGGACTTTGAGGTGTGATGGTGTCGATTTATGTGTTCAGACCTTTTTGTTTTTATTCCATCGCCCATCTAGGGGCAGGTTTCACAGTTAACGACGAATTGTACATTTCCGGTTTCCTGGCGTCCATCTAGTTAGGGCTTGCTGCTTGTTTATGCTGAACTGGACACCGAGGTGGACAGCATGCAGTGTGATCCTCTATAGCGCGTGCCGATCTCTGAAAGGAGCTGTTTTCCTTGGCACGTTTCACCATCTATATATTTCTCAATTCTTCTGTCCCCCCATGTTTTGAGTCAGTGTGATAGACTAACAAATGTACTTGAGCTTCCCATGACCCATGTCAGCACCATGCAGCTGTCTCAGCAGGCAGCACCATGCAGCTGTCTCAGCAGGCAGCACCATGCAGCTGTCTCAGCAGGCAGCACCATGCAGCTGTCTCAGCAGGCAGCACATCGTGGGCTGAAATGAAGGACAGTGAAAGTTCAACGATCAGTAGCCTGGTTACTCCTGTAGTCATCTCAGCCCATCAGTAGCCTGGTTACTCCTGTAGTCATCTCAGCCCATCAGTAGCCTGGTTACTCCTGTAGTCATCTCAGCCCATCAGTAGCCTGGTTACTCCTGTAGTCATCTCAGCCCATCAGTAGCCTGGTTACTCCTGTAGTCATCTCAGCCCATCAGTAGCCTGGTTACTCCTGTAGTCGGTCTCAGCCCATCAGTAGCCTGGTTACTCCTGTAGTCATCTCAGCCCATCAGTAGCCTGGTTACTCCTGTAGTCATCTCAGCCCATCAGTAGCCTGGTTACTCCTGTAGTCGGTCTCAGCCCATCAGTAGCCTGGTTACTTCTGTAGTCAGTGTCAGCCCATCAGTAGCCTGGTTCCTGTAGTCAGTGTAAGCCCATCAGTAGCCTGGTTACTCCTGTAGTCAGTGTCAGCCCATCAGTAGCCTGGTTACTCCTGTAGTCAGTGTCAGCCCATCAGTAGCCTGGTTACTCCTGTAGTCATCTCAGTCCATCAGTAGCCTGGTCACTCCTGTAGTCATCTCAGTCCTTTGTCCTATCTTTTTTGTAGGAAACAGGAAACAGTGATGGAAGGTTGAATGCAAAACTAATGTAATTTTAATTAAAACTACTTTTAAATTAACCCACAGCAGCGACATGTAAGTGTATGGCATCAGTCTTGTTGCCTGCGTGCTTCAGCATGGCTTGAAATGAGTGTTTGTTATATAACCAGTGAAAACGGCCCGTTGTGATCTGTTGGAACAAACTTTTGGATTTCATTATTAAAACAAGAAATCAGTAACACAGTCTAAGATGGTTCAATAAAAATTTCCGAGTTCTACTTTTTCATACTTTCGTTTTACTTTAACTTTCTTTGTTTTGGGTTTATGTCTTTAGTTCTTTGGTTTATTCAAGTGTACTGAACTAAGGCTATTACCAACATAACCATGTGATGAACACAAGCTTTTCTTCCCTCACTCTCAGTTTTCTCTCTCTCTTTTCTCTCTCTCTGTTTTTCTCTCTGTCTCTCTGTTTCTCTCTCTCTCTCTCTCTCTCTCTCTCTCTCTCTCTCTCTCTCTCTCTCTCTCTCTCTCTGTATATGTGTGGGAGTGCGCGCATGCGTGCATGAGAGAGAAAGAGAGAGTGTGTGTTAGAGAGAGAGAGAGAGAGAGAGAGAGAGAGAGAGAGAGAGAGAGAGAGACGCATTTATCTCTGAAAATGATTCAATGAATGACAATACAAACCTAGCGGTTTGGGGCATGGTGTGTAATTAGACATAAATTTCAGCACCTATGTGGGAACATGAGAACATAGCAATAAAGATAGTAATTTTTTTTTTTAAACCTTGACAATGGCACTCTTCAGTAGCAGGAGTTGATAAAGTGAACATGATGACGTTCCGTCAG
This sequence comes from Conus betulinus, assembly GCA_016801955.1. NCBI lineage: Eukaryota > Metazoa > Mollusca > Gastropoda > Neogastropoda > Conidae > Conus > Conus betulinus. The sequence goes on along the minus strand of JADBJO010001584.1, from coordinate 29,693 downwards.
AGAAAGAGAAAGCAAACACCGTTCTGTCCCGATAAGTCGACCTCGCTTAAGTCGATTTATTAGCTGAAGTAGACACGGTTCTCTGGCTCACAGTAGCAGCAGGCTTCTTTATCTCTTAAGTTCATAAATTGATTTATTGGTTGAAGTCGACACGGTTCTTTGGCTCCGGGGGAGGGGGTGGTGTGGTGGTGGTGGTGGTGGTGGTGGTCTTCATGCCCACCTATTCTTCAGTCCCATTGTCACTGGAAAGCACTGCCTCTGGTCAGCCTGCCCATCGGTCTGCCTGCTGTCCTGCAACTGGCCTGGTCTCTTTTTGTTTTACGGGGGAATCTAATTTTCGATCAAACCGTATACAAATTTTCTTTGCTCTCTCTCTCTCTCTCTCTCTCTCTCCTCTCTCTCTCTCTCTCTCTCTCTCTCTCTCACACACACACACACACACACACACACACACACACACACACACACACACACACACACACACATAGACACACGCACACCTATTTTTCATCTTTGTGTATATTTCTATGTTGATATGCGATGAGCATTGATAGCAGCCCCCCTCCTCCATATCCTCCAGCTCCCACCTCATACACGCATATGTATATATCTACTTCAGATCACATCATGCACACAGAGAGATATCGTTTTACACTGCCTAACAGACAAACACTTCTTCCCGTCATTCGTCCAAACTTTTTCAGCTAGAGAAAAAAAAGGGGACACTCACTGTTTTGGCAGGAACACATACACCAACTTGAGATTTCAATAAATCATCTTCAGTACTTTGACACTTTTGTACAGTAGGCACCGGGTGGGATGGGGGTGCTCTATGAAATGAAACCTTTAAACACGCGCGCACTCGCTTACACACACACACACACGCACACGCACGCACGCACACTCTCTCTCTCTCTCTCTCTCTCTCTCTCTCTCATGCACGCATATACATGTACATGACGCACTTGCGGGCGTACGCACACGCACTTGCACCCACACGTGAAAATGTTCGAATGACGTCTTGTAACACGGTCGTATTTAGTTTAGAAGGGCCTCATGCGTTCTCGATAGTTTTCGTGCGATACTTGAAAAATATTAAGATTCGAATGTTCTGGTGTTGTATGAAAGAAGATGGGGGGACCGGGGGGGGGGGGGGGGGGGGGGGGGGGACTACTACCGGCAGCTCAGACTTTCTGATGGGCGACAGTCTGGATAGAGAGAAAACAGCGTAGGCTAGCCCCAAGTGTGTCTCTCATCCTAGAGAGAATGGGCCAGCCTGTACTGTTTCCCCGGATTACTAGTAGGCAGTCCGGGGATTGACAGAGAGAATGGGCAGCCTGTACCGTTTCCCCCGAACTACTAGTAGCCCTATGCAGTCCGGGGATTGACAGCCTGTATTGTTTCCCCGGACGACTTGTAGGCAGTGCGGGGATTGACAGCCTGTATTGTTTCCCCCGGACGACTAGTAGGCAGTGCGGGGGATTGACAGCCTGTATTGTTTCCCCGGACGACCAGTAGGCAGTGCGGGGATTGACAGCCTGTATTGTTTCCCGGACGACCAGTAGGCAGTGCGGGGATTGACAGCCTGTATTGTTTCCCCGGACGACCAGTAGGCAGTGCGGGGATTGACAGCCTGTATCGTTTCCCCGGACGACCAGTAGGCAGTGCGGGGATTGACAGCCTGTATCGTTTCCCCGGACGACCAGTAGGCAGTGCGGGGATTGACAGCCTGTATCGTTTCCCCGGACGACCACCAGTAGGCAGTGCGGGGATTGACAGCCTGTATTGTTTCCCCGGACGACCAGTAGGCAGTGCGGGGATTGACAGCCTGTATTGTTTCCCCCCGGACGACTAGTAGGCAGTGCGGGGATTGACAGCCTGTATTGTTTCCTCGGACGACCAGTAGGCAGTGCGGGGATTGACAGCCTTGTATTGTTTCCCCGGACGACCAGTAGGCAGTGCGGGGATTGACAGCCTGTATTGTTTCCTCGGACGACTAGTAGGCAGTGCGGGGATTGACAGCCTGTATTGTTTCCCCGGACGACTAGTAGGCAGTGCGGGGATTGACAGCCTGTATTGTTTCCCCGGACGACCAGTAGGCAGTGCGGGGGTTGACGTGAGCAGGGCTGGGTGGTCGGTTTTCATTCCAATATTTTTTTTTTGGCTGTCGCTGAAACAAGTTTACCAGCCGGGAACAGGATGTTCACATTCCAAGCAAAACCTGATGTTTCATGTCGCGCAGTGTTGATTTCATTCTTCAATTTGATACTTCCTGTTCCATTGTTCGTCCGACTCTGGTCTTAGTCAGCAATCGCTTCATGACCGTTTCCGTACAACCTGTTTCAAGTTAATACAAAAGAAAAACATTTGGCATACTGCAGAGTCCACAGTCTGGAATGATGTGGATCCAGTTCCAAAGTGTACAGTAAACTTTTCATCACAAAGCATTGCCCGAACTAGACGCCTGAAGAACGCTTCTTCTGCAGCATAGAAGCCTGAAGAACGCTTCTTCTGCAGCATAGAAGCCTGAAGAACGCTTCTTCTGCAGCATCAATCCAGTCAATAATGTGAGCGCGCTTGAAATTGTTTTTACTTAGGGATAATTTAGACGTCGTGTACTTCAAGACCAATATCCACCCGACGATGCGTCCAGATCCAGATTTAGTCGGTGATCCTGTTGTCTTGCCCTGCTTATTTATTTATTATTTTTTTAATGAATTTTTTTTTTGTTCGGTGTACATTTAGGAGTACATTATTTGTAATAATAAAAAATGCGCAACATAGCCTCAGTTGAAATTAAAAAGGGCATTATTCATCATATCAACAGTTCGTAAACAGATAGGAGATCGCTGTTTTAATTCTCAAAAAGCTTTTAATCCAAGCATAGATGGAGTATTCAGTGAAAGCTATCTCATCCCTATGAAAGAAAGACACATGCTTAACTATGGAAAAAACACTGACTGTCCATCCTGTGGATAACTCCACTCTGTCAGACCAGGCCGACTGCTCATACTTGGGTCAGTCGACCTGCTTTCAGAACAGGTCAACTTGTTCATATCTTGGTGTCAGACTCTCGCTCACGTAACGTTGACACACAACCAGTCAGACAAACAGCAGGTAGTTTCCCCCCTTTTAATCAAAAACTTTCGTTTTTACATTATTTACATGAGACTCTTTCTACTGTGGTTTCACTAAATCACATGTACACATTTCAATTCAAAGCCAGGTCCTCGCGGACTCCCAAACACCTGTTCTCTAACAGTGGGCCTAAAAATGTGCAGCAGCAGAAGTATCTGTTTTCCGATCTAAAAACTCCCACGTCTTTACATAAATACTTCTGACGGTTTCTGTCCTGGTTTGGGCCTCAGCAAGCCACAAAAAGTTATCAGTCTCGCCGATCTCACTTCGAATTACTACAACACAAAAACTGTCCAGTGCCCCTCGTAACAAGAAATAAAATACACTGCACGTCTCTAGTCTGTCTGGGGGAAAAACGTTCATGAAAGAAAAGAAAAACAAAACAATGAAATTATTTTTACTCAAATCGTTTAAAGAAAATATATTTATCTGTAGAATATTCTTCTCTTTTTTTTCCTTTCACCACAGTTTGATAAGATTTTTCGTGGTTTTTACTTTGTATTTATGACACCTCCCGTGTCATTTAAAAAAAAAAAAAAAAAAAAAACACCCTACGAGGTCAGACGTCCTCGCCAGCCGTTGATCAGTCTGTCCTGTGGTTCAGCTGACCGCCCCACAGGTGATAAACCAATCACTTGTGCTATCTGTTCACTACAAGCCATGCATGCAAGATCCACGGTTTCCAGGACTAGGTGGCCAAGGCACCAGAGGGTAAACAGGACTCCATAGTCCCTCTCTTTTCAAAAGCTGGCAGAAGTGATGATTTCCGTCGCCACTCTTTTCACCAGTAAACACACAACAAACGGCCAGCAATCTGGGCACGGTTCCTGACAACGTCCTTCCTCTGGTGACCCCCCCCCCCCCCCCCCCCAAATGATTTTAAAACACATCCAACAATTAGGTCGGGGCAAGAAGCACAGACTCTGCACCAAGCAGTTGATCAACAGGGGGATGCATCGTAAGCAAACGCTGTCAACAACATCAGTCATTACAAACATCAGTACATGAATGTTCGACACTTCTACATGACAGTTCAAAATATGTCCAAGAATAACTATCCACATGCCATGAAAGACTTCAAGCATGATATTCAAACACAATATAGACTAGAAAGCATTACATATTGATGACATACACATAACAGTAAGCACACTAAGGAAAAAAGGGGGGGGGGGGGGGGGGGAGAAAGAAATGCGCACAATGTTCAGCAACACGTAGCACTGCTTTTCATTCAGAAAAGACCCAGGTGCAGTTACGAAGAAAAGTCTCATTCTATTAATACGGATCCAAAAACGACGCTGGAAAAAACGATCAAGACACACACCTACGCACGCACGCTCGCACGCACGCACGCACGCACGCACACACACACACACACACACACACACACACACACACACACGCACATACACACACACACACACACACACACACACACACACACACACACACACACACACACACACACACACACACACACACTCGTAGGTTATTCTCGCGAAAGTTAGTCGGCAAACGTGTTTGTGTGTCTAGGGACAGGTTCTACGACGGGAGAAAACTGAAAGGTCCGTCCTACCAGGAATTCTGAAAACTTCTGAAGGTCCAAAATGATGCGAAGCGTTCACACTGAATTGCACAGTTCCACTGTTGGATAATTGAAAATTGCCTCTAGGGACATCGTGGGGTGGAGAAGAACATCTCTTGAAGAAGTGATTTTAGTCCAGAAGAGAGCTTACGGCGGTAAAAATATATAACTCTGGATTTAAGTTAAGCAGCAGAAGGATGAGGTGAGCTCTGGATTTAAGTTAAGCAGCAGAAGGATAGGTGAGCTCTGGATTTAAGTTAAGCAGCAGAAGGATGAGGTGAGCTCTGGATTTAAGTTAAGCAGCAGAAGGATGAGGTGAGCTCTGGATTTAAGTTAAGCAGCAGAAGGATGAGGTGAGCTCTGGATTTAAGTTAAGCAGCAGAAGGATGAGGTGAGCTCTGGATTTAAGTTAAGCAGCAGAAGGATGGGGTGTGCTCTGGGATTTAAGTCGAGCAGCAGAAGGATGGGGTGAGCTCTGGATTTAAGTTAAGCAGCAGAAGGATGGGGTGAGCTCTGGATTTAAGTCGAGCAGCAGAAGGATGGGGTGAGCTCTGGATTTAAGTCAAGCAGCAGAAGGATGGGGTGAGCTCTGGATTTAAGTCGAGCAGCAGAAGGATGGGGTGAGCTCTGGATTTAAGTCAAGCAGCAGAAGGATGGGGTGAGCTCTGGATTTAAGTTCACGCAGGCCACAAAACTGCAAATGTACACGGGAATTTGTCTGGCTCTCTCTCGATTTTTTGGGGAGCACCTTGAGGCTGATCTCGAGATGATTGTAGATAGAACTCCGATATTTGGCACGGTTTGAACCACAGTGTCGGCTACCTGTAGGGAATTAGCCCTCGCTGTACTGTTTGATACGCAAACTGTGAACAAAAATAACTGATCTTTATTTCGAAAAGTTGTAAATCTGGCTTCCCCGTATAGACTTTCCCAGGATGTGCAACCTTGTCCCGATCCACGAGTTTACACACGTTTTCCGCAGTTTTAAACTTTAGTTCACGAAGAATTTTTTTAAAAAAGGGAAAAAAAAAAAACTCTGATAAATCCTTCGAAACACTTAATAAGATTAGCACGCGCAAAAAAAAGAAAACGCACAAACTTTCAAAATCATGAGTGATCCCTGAAAGATCAATCAGTTGGTCAATTCAAAATTCAGCAAACGGCTAGTTCGCGTCAGGCCAAGCTGCACGAAATTTCACACGGAAACCTTCATCTGCACACTAGATTTGTTTTTTTTCTAAATAGTTCCCATTTCAAATCGTAGCAAGTAATCGACTGTTTAGAAGAAAGGGTGTGCCACAAAGATCATACTATACCACGACAAAGAGAAGAGACAGGTAGTGGCCACTTTAGTACAAGAAGAATGTAGCAAAAGGAGTCAATGTCATCACGTGACTCATCAAAAGGAGACAAGTCTGGGAAATATATGGAGCTTTGGAAGTGGAGGAAACACCATGCTGATTATCATCACCCGGATCAACATCAACAGTCTTTTGACTATATTCAAGTTTAAGGGTTTTTTTTCAACTCAAGTTAATGTTCTCTCTCTCTCTCTCTCTCTCTCTCTCTCTCTCTCTCTCTCTCTCTCTCTCTCTCTCTCCAACTGTAATTGCAACTTTTGTTCTCTTCTTCTTTTTTCGGTTGTAGCCTTTGTTCTCCCCCCCCCCCCCCCCCCCTTTTTTTTTTTTTACTTTTTACTCTTCAGCATTTACTTTTTTTTTTCACTTTCTCTCGCTCTTTTCGCTCCCTCTCACAATGGCTTCATTTGGCTTTATTTCCACTGTCACCTCATTCCTTATCCAGCGCGAGGAACAGCTCCAAATCTTCCATAATGAATATTTTTTTTAGATACAAGGGGGGGGGGGGGGGGGGGGGGGAGGGGGGGGGGGGAGAGGGGGGGGGGGAGGGGTGTTCCATATTCAGCAATTCGTACGCTGACTCACAGACAGAAAAGAAAGAAAGAGTAGAGTGTGAAAATTACTACTGCAAAAATCTGGAAACTGCGCGAACAGTAAGCAAAGAATATGAAAGGGTCGCAAAAGGGTGTAAGCACATAAAACCAAAAAGGAAGGGGTGGGGATGGGGTGTGGGGGCGTGAAAAAGAACCCTTCACATTTACATGTGAAAATACTAATTCACTCAACCAGCAATTATATCTTTTCTCGCTTCTGCAATACTGTTCCAAGATCAAAAGGACCGAAAAGAAGTCAAAGGAATTCTGAAATTTTGAAGATTGTCACAAAGTTGTACAATCAAAGGGAGGGGCAATGAAAATGTTGACACATTTTTATCTATATTTGAAACTATTATTATTATTTGGGAACGTTGATATATTCCCAAATCTGAACAGGCAATGTGGGAAATAAGAGAAAACTATGAACATGGCAACAAGGTCAAGAAATCAAACCGGACTACATTCAAGGGGAATTCACTACATTTCAAGGGAAACTCACTACATTTCAAGGGGAACTCACTACATTTCAAGGGGAACTCACTACAAACACCTAACGAGTAATCCTACGTAAAAGAGCTTAAAATTAAGACAGTAGGCCTAGATAGTCGGCTAATTTGAGAGGAGGGAGTGTGTTGAAAAGAAGGAAACAAGAACGAAGAAAGCGCGTGCGCGTGCGCGCACGTGTGTGTATATGTGCGTGCGTGCGTGCGTGCGTGCGTACGTGCGTGCGTGCGTCCGTGTGTGTGTGTGTGTGTGTGTGTGTGTGTGTGTGTGTGTGTGTGTGTGTGTGTGTGTGTGTGTGTGTGTGTGTGTGTGTGTGTGTGTGTGTGTGTGTGTGTTTGTAATGGCGCAGATTGGAATCTGGTGCGATTAGTACTGGCATCTGGGTAACGGTGAATTGTAAACAGTGTAAACTATTGTCTAAGGCTCTGAACGCCGTCTTTGAGAGATTTCACAACCATCCGTTTTCATTCCTTCAGCTTTTCAGATATATAGTTTTCATATTTTCAACATTTGGTTGAAAAAAAAAAAAAACAATCTGCAGTTGCATTCAAAGTTATCCAAAAAACCTACTCTGTGTGTGTGTGTGTGTGTGTGTGTGTGTGTGTGTGTGTGTGTGTGTGCGCGCGCGCGCGCGTGCGAGCGTGCGTGCGTGCGTGCGTGCGTGCGCGCGCGTGCGCGCGTGTGTGCGCACGCGCGCGCGCGTGTGTGCATGCGTGCGTGCGCGCGCGCGCGCGCGCCCGTGTGTGTGTGTGTGTGTGTGTATGTGTGTGTGTTTATTTGTTTCATTTATTTATGACGTAAAAAACAAAACCAAAAAAAACCAAGAGTTACCCTACTTGGTCGTTATTTACTGTTCGCTGTTCCCTGCCTTATTTGCGAGTTCTCGTTTATAACCTTGCTTTAAAGTTGAAATATATATTTGTTCCATTGAGTATGCTAAGGTTTGCGCGTAACTTGCATGTTTACGTGATATTTCCTCATGAATTGTGAATTATTTTCCTGTCGCAGCTTCAGCAAGCAAAGATGGCACAGTTGACTCAGTTCTTCCAAGGACGGAAACTGTTGTAGTCTTGGAAGACCAGACACGAAAACGCTGTACACGGAATAATGTTCATTCAGCTTGCGCAATAATGTTCATTCAGCTTGCGCAATAGCACCAGAACTTAGAATTTATTTCTTCATCATAAAAGCGTAATATAGAATTATGACAATCAACCAGCCGCCGTGGCGAAGCGGTCAGCGTCGCTGACTCCCGGCTGGGAGGTCGTGGGTTCGAATCCCATCAGAGTCATGTGGGTTTTTTTCTGCCCCGACCGGCTCCTACCCAGAGTTGAGTTTGCTGCGAACTCAGTTGGGAAGACTGGGACCACACAGATGGATGCGTTTCTGAGAGCTCAAATTTCCTGACCAACACTGCAGGTGCCTGTATCTCTCGGGCCTGGTTGACGCCGGGATATATTATGAAAGTAAGCGTAGACTACAGCTCTGTCATGGAGTCTCAGACCGAAATGGAAATCTGTAGCATCATCTTAATAATCCTCATTCTCATCGATCAGCATTAAAAAAAAGTCTCAAATTCTGTGGCCTTCATGCCCTGCTCTCATGCTGACCTCAATTTCGATGTCATCTCCATGTCTGTGGCCTTGGTTTGGTTCCGCCGGGGTCACCGCTATCGGCGAGTCCGTGGCGCCCTCCGGAGGGAGAGCTCACTCGCGCCGGCTCCGCGACTAAGCAATTATCGTCAGTAGGGGGCTTAGTAGGTGGTGTCCTGCGTATGTTAGATCAGAACAGGCGCCACTGAACACCACCGAAGTGACTCGGCAGCAGTGCAGTGTCCGGTGGGTTGCCTCTTGACTGCTCCCTGTGGATTGCCGGTGCCGGGGTTGCGGCGGGGCCGACCGGGCTGTGGCTGTCGGAATGAGCGGCGTGTGCGCACGCCTCTGAGGTAAAAAAAAAAAAAAAAAAAAGAATTATGACAGTGTGTGTGTGTGTGTGTGTGTGTGTGTGTGTGTGTATGCGCGCGCGCATGTATTCATGTGTATGTATATGAATGTGTGTGCATGCACCGTGCTTGTGTGTGTATGGGTGGGTGTGCGTGCATGCACATGCACAACATGGCCTGTTGCCGTGACGTCAAGCCATTACGGTTATTCTTTACTCGCCAGGTTTTGCCTGGCTTCCCTGAACCCCGCATCTTCCCCCAACCCCACCCCACGGCCATTCCGCCCTAATCAGATTTTCGTGTCACATCCATCATAAAACGTTTCTAACTACATCTCCTTCTCCCTTCCTACCCACTTCCCTCACCATCGGCTTACACCCTCTAAATTTCACTTTCAACACCCCTCTCCCCTCTTCGCGCTTTCCTCTGCACAGAGAGAGAGAGAGAGAAGACAAGATTCTTTATTTACGAAGATAATAGATAAGCACTAACATGTTTTTTTTTTTCATCCAGTCCTCGCCCTGAGTAGGGACATGCAGTGAAAAATGTAAGAAAGCAAATAAGCAAACAAAGAGGTCACACAGAGAGAGAGAGAGAGAGAGAGAGAGAGAGAGAACACGCTTTGAGCACGAGGCATTAGTCCACTTCCTCCACCCCCGAGCCTGCTTGCGTATGCATGTGCCTGTGCGAATGGTGGAATGTTAAACATTCTGTGTGTACTACGTACAGCGTCTCACGCTATTTCCCTCGGCTTGAACTAAAAATAGCACATATTAGGAAATGGACTGGTATCACACAGAGAGAGAGAGAGAGAGAGAGAGAGAGAGAGGTACACAAAATGAAAAGTCGTATGGCAGGCTACAACTTTGACGTTTACAACAAAAAAAAAACAACAACAAAAAAAAATCAGAAGAAAGCAAAATAGAATCCCTCAAACCGCTGACGTGACTGGCATATCTCAGACTTCGCCTACAGACGTTCGTCTGGATGTGCGCCTGCTTCAACGCGCACGGTACAGCGTAAAACAGAAGAATCACAACAGCGTCAGAAATGTCAGCGGACTTGCAGTCTCTTACAGTCAACGGTTGCTGATGTGTTCCCCGTCTCCATTCCTTCTTCAGCCCCACCCTGGTTCCCTTGCCTCTTCGGACTGGCACAGCGTGAGGAGGAAAAGGTGGTGAGGTCAGAGGGGGTGACTGACATGGAACCCGCAGGGGAAAGGAAGAGATGCCGACCTCGCAGCAGCTGGAGGCAAGACACGGAGGCAGAGACAGACAGGCAGGGGACCAACTGGACAGGCATTCAGCGAGCAGCCCAGACCGAGTGCGATGGCGGAGTGTTGTCGATGGCCTATGCTCCCTCTTGAGCTATGAGCCAAAGTAAAGTCAGAGGGGGTGAGAAGGAAGGGGGAGGGAGGAGAGGTGGGAGAGAAAGCAGGGACGTAAAGGTGTGTCATAATCTGATCAAATCCAGATGGCGGAGGGAAGTAGAGGGGACGGTGTGGGTCTGGTAATGAATGAGAGTGTAGTAGGTGCAGGCAGCCGATGCCAGCTGTGCGGCAGCTGGAACCTTCAAGTAAAGGTGGTGGACGGTGAGAACCAGGCGGGAAGGGTTAGGCGAAGTCTGGTGTGAATACCTGGGGGCAGGAACAAGCGAATGTGCGCAACAGCGTTCATCACTGTGCGTATGTAGGAGAGGGACAATAATCTTTAAGTCAAACTGGCCTCACGTCAAAATCAGGATTTTGCATGTGATTACAATGTAATCCATGTAAGTGTTTGAGGTTAGCGAAAATTTGAGCCAAAACTGACATTAAACTGAAAACAGATCAAATGACCCTCCTCCCAAGAAAAAGAAATCATGTCACTTGTTTTATAGGGATGACTGTCGATGAAATCATTCACAATCTAGAAATAGGCCTACATGAGCTACCTCATACCTGACGCGCTGATGTGTGTTCATCAGTAGGGTGATGCCAGCGTGTTAATTACAAAGTCCACAGATATGAGAGTGCAAGCGCTGGTGCGTGAGTGTATATGTGAGTGTGTGTGTGTGTGTGTGTGTGCGCGCGCGCGCGTCGGGGGGTATGTGTGATGGGGGAGGAGTTGTTGTTCTTATTGTCATGTGTGTGTGCGTGTGTGTGTGTGTGGCTGCTTGGACGTGGTGGTTGCCCCTCTGGCATCACAGCGTCGCCGTGGTCGTCTCCTGCAGCTGCTACTACGGCGTAGGTTCTGGAGTCAGGTCTCTAGGGAGCCACAACTAATGTGCTTCTCTTGACTTCAATTCTGTTTCTGTGCAGTCACGGTCTGTGATCACAACCATCTGTTTTCCCTCTGGGTGAACTTGACTACCACAGGTTTGGGCCGACAGTCTCTGCTCTCTCCTACCCTGTGCGCTGGGCCTCTGTCGTCGGCCGTCCATTTTACTGGTCCCTCGACGCTGTTGAAAGTATTGGCGATCAGTCTGGAATAGGTCTCATACTTTTCCGATTTAAGTTTTTTCCAGGCACACCCCGTAGAAACGGAGATTGTCTCGACGTGAGAAGCCTTCCACAGCGGCACAGCTTTCTTTGAGAGACTCCGTTTCAGTTTTCATTTTGTTCAAAGCTGGAGGTAAGTTTTCGAAGTCCTTCGTTTTCGGCACATTGACAGAATAATTCATCGATGTCTTCTTTGGGGTCTTCCTGTGTGGAGGCTAGCTCTTAGATCTGTCTTTCAAGGCTGTCACCCCCGCCTACCAACGTCCTCACGCTTCTCACGAGCCCAGTGCCAGTTCGCACTGCGCCAAAATCACTTCCCATGGTGGAGAGACGATTGTCGATGGACTGAAATATCACTTTGTAATTTTAGTGTCTCCAGTGCTTGTACTGCTATGGCAGAGGTGACACCCGAGTCATTGGCAAACTGGGAAGGCTGCACATAGCAATCCTGTCCCCACTGGCTTTTGTCACTGTGCCAGCACTTGTGGCAGTGTCCTGTGTGTGGCACGCACAGTCTGCAGGTCCAGGATTCATTTCCACGTCACTGCAGCACAACAGGCAGGCAGTGATAAGCACACACAGCACACCTTGCAGGCTGCTCCTCAAGGCCACCACACTCTTTCCGCATTTTCGGCACAAATACCAAACGCTTGGCCATGAAGTTCACAAAGAGCCAACAGACAGGTCACAACTTGGCCATGAAGTTCACAAAGAGCCAACAGACAGGCCACAACTTGGCCATGAAGTTCACAAAGAGCCAACAGACAGGCCACAACTTGGCCATGAAGTTCACAAAGAGCCAACAGACAGGCCACAACTTGCCAACAGACAGGCCACAACTTACCAACAGACAGGCCACAACTTGCCAACAGACAGGCCACAAGCTGCCAACAGACAGGCCACAAGCTGCCAACAGACAGGCCACAACTTGCCAACAGACAGGCCACAAGCTGCCAACAGACAGGCCACAATTTGCCAACAGACAGGCCACAACTTACCAACAGACAGGCCACAAGCTGCCAACAGACAGGCCACAACTTACCAACAGACAGGCCACAAGCTGCCAACAGACAGACAGGCCACAACTTGCCAACAGACAGGCCACAAGCTGCCAACAGACAGGCCACAAGCTGCCAACAGACAGGCCACAAGCTGCCAACAGACAGGCCACAACTTACCAACAGACAGGCCATAACTTGCCAACAGACAGGCCACAAGCTGCCAACAGACAGGCCACAAGCTGCCAACAGACAGGCCACAACTTGCCAACAGACAGGCCACAAGCTGCCAACAGACAGGCTATAAGCTGCCAACAGACAGGCCACAACTTACTAACAGACAGGCCACAAGTTGCCAACAGACAGGCCACAAGTTGCCAAGAGACAGGCCACAAGCTGCCAACAGACAGGCCACAAGCTGCCAACAGACAGGCCACAAGCTGCCAACAGAAACGGCCACAACTTACCAACAGACAGGCCACAACTTACCAACAGACAGGCCACAAGCTGCCAACAGACAGGCCACAACTTACCAACAGACAGGCCACAAGCTGCCAACAGACAGGCCACAAGCTGCCAACAGACAGGCCACAACTTACCAACAGACAGGCCACAAGCTACCAACAGACAGGCCACAACTTACCAACAGACAGGCCACAAGCTGCCAACAGACAGGCCACAACTTACCCAACAGACAGGCCACAACTTGCCAACAGACAGGCCACAAGCTGCCAACAGACAGACCACAACTGCACGAAATCATTCACTGCCCACAGGCATGGTTGCTGATGTTGATACCACCATCATCAGTAGGCTGAAGCCCAGCTGATCATCAGGTCTACTATTTCCACAAGGCGCTAATTACAGCACTAATTAACAAAAATCTCGAATTTCCAATAGTCAAAGAAAAAGCGTGCTGTCGGCACAGCGAGATCGCGCTTGCGCGCGCGCACGTGTGTGTGTGTGTGTGTGTGTGTGTGTGTGTGTGTGTGTGTGTGCGTGCGTGCGTGCGTGCGTGCGTGCGTGCGTGCGTGCGTGCGTGCGTGTGTGTGTGTGTGTTCGGTACACCTTAGCCAACTTATCTTCCTAAAAGATTACGATTTTAAAATGCATAGAATTTTTTAGTGGGTTGAAATAGCAAAGCAAATGAGATAGGCACTTACGATTTAAAATGCATAGAATTTTTTAGTGGGTTGAAAATAGCAAAGCAAATGAGATAGGCACAGCAAAGTAAGTCACTATAAGTAAAGCCAGATTTCTTCATTCTTTGTTCATATTATCACTTTCAGTTTCAGCAACATGTCACAGCATGCGGGCTAGTCAAATAAAAAAGCGTGCTGTCACCACAGTGAGCTCGTGTGTGTGTGTGTGTGTGTGTGTGTGCGCCTTTAATTATTTGTGGGAAACCGCCTTGGCTCAAGGCTGTGTCAGGCCAACTGACATAGGCTAGAACACCAAGGCTACATCAAAATGTTGTTATGCTCTGCATAGTTATGCGGGGATTGTCTTCCGTTGTGACAAGCTCCTAGCATAACATTATCAGTCTCCAAAAGCCCCCAAAGTCGAGTGTGGCTGCCCACGTGGCGGGGTAATCAAGAACGGTCAGACACGTAATGTTCTCATCCCCAGCTGATGCATCTGTACCATAGTGTTCAAGTACTTTGGCTGTTCGGATGATCACTGGAGTCTTTTAGCCAGGGTACGACAACAACAACAACAACATTTGTGGGAAACGAATATTCAGAAGATGACATAGTCATCATAAATCAGTAAGAGGAAGAACAACAATTGCAAGAACAATACACATACACACAGAGACGCATTCTCAACCCCATCTATGGACTCTCCTCTTTACACGCTTGTATCGCTTCATAGATGCACGCTTACCAACGCACATACATTGACAGCAACAACTGGAAGTCCTGAGAGATTGTAAGGCTTATCTCAGTTGACGTGTGTTCGGCAATTTGTGTCTGCCAATGGAAAGGTCCGGTAGAGTTTGCCCCATTCTCTAGGAATCTTAACAGTGCTGGCCTGAGATGATTCCAATATGCGTTTGGCTGGTGATGTTTCTTGCTCTTTCTTTAACTCTGGGTGTGCAGACACATCCTGTCTTGATCTTGAGCTCTGAAAGACGGTTTATGGTATACTGGCTGTATGTTGTTTGTTGAGGTGATTCTTTACATTTCCTTTCACGTCAGACTGGTCAAGCTGTAACCCTTTTATCGTTGCCTTGCCAGCAAGTCTGCCTGTTCTCTCATTTCCTTTGGCACCTGCATGTCCTGTGCAGTACATCCATTTGAGTCTCTCCAACAGAAGGCTGCACGTTACTCTATGCCGAACGGGGCTTCCTATTTCACTTTACACTTTTTGAAGCAGGTTCATGCAGCCAGTCAGTATCATGGCTTGCTAAGATGAGAGCCATTGGAGTGTTTGTCAGGTAATCACTTCCTAATAAGACTCCACAACGATCAACTGCTTTTGTAAATCATTTTTAACACATTTCGGAAACATTGGTTACTTAAAACTTGAAAAAAAAAAAAGAGAAAGAAAACGAATCGCAAAGTCATGAGTCCCAGACACTTCTTTTCTTTTTATTTCCATTTTCAAAACATTTTTTCTTTCCACAATTAATTTACGTTTAAACAGGTTAATAAGATCAGCTAAAGCAGACTGCAAAAAAAAAAAGAAAAAAAAAAAAAAGAAGATTCTTGGCACACAGTGTGGCAGGCCTTTCTCAGACAGTGACCAGCTGGCAGAAGTATTCTAAACAGCACAAGACAAACCGTATACCACCGCCACCCCTGCCCCCCCCCCCCCCCCCCCCCCTCCCACTTTATGAAAAAAATCAATAAAATCTTTCAACAACTCTTAAAATTTTGTAACATGCACTAAAGTAAATTGTTAAAAGTCAAGCGCATTAACATTTTTTTTTCTGTAAACGCTTTTCACAGATGACGAACAACTTTATAACATACACTAAATTAGCAAATTATAAAATCACAAGTTAAAAACGCTTCAGATAACTTTAAACAACTAATAACAGATGTCGGAGAGAGTCAAAACTAGTTTGCTGATCACTTATCTCATACATGAATTTCATCTGAAGACACAGGGGGTGCTTAGTTTTGCCAGCAAATCAAGATCTAACGTGAAACTAGTTATAAAAAACTAAAATATCTAAACTGATCATAAATCTAAAGGAAACAAAACAAAAATATGTCGATAAATAACTAAATAGACATGTAAATAAACAAATGAATGAATAAGTGGATAGAAATATAAGTAAATCCTAAATACACAAGAGATAAACGAACACGTAATGAAACAAGGATGCACAAATATATAAAGGATTTCCTGACAGACAAGTGAGGAAGTATAATCAGAATGCAAACAATGCAGAGAGATAAACAGGAAAACAGACAGAGAGACTGCCACACTCACGAACCGAGGGCAGTCAGACACAAAGTCATTCAAAACAGAGAAAACTGAATTTATTTCTTCAGCTGTTCCTCCAGGCCTGAGTGCAAAGTTTATCAAGAGAGCAAAGAACAGTTTGATCTAGCTTTGCTAATCATATCGTTGCATGCGTTTCAGACTCTTCAAAGTCAGCGTGGCCACACAGGGTATTATCAACGTTAGGATTTATGTCCATGAACAGTTAGGGTTTATGTTCGTTTTCAGTTAGGGTTTATGTCCATGTTCAGTTAGGGTTTATGTCCATGAACAATTAGGATTTATGTCCTAGTTCAGTTAGGGTTTATGTCCTAGTTCAGTTAGGATTTATCTCCATGTTCAGTTAGGATTTATCTCCATGTTCAGTTAGGATTTATCTCCATGTTCAGTTAGGATTTATCTCCATGTTCAGTTTCTTTCTCCCCGAGATCCCTGATTTTGTAATGGACGTTCGTTAATTTTGAAAGAAATGTCGAATGAGCAAGACAGATGAAAGAGATCTTGACAGTGGCACACCCACAGATAATTCAAGATGAAGACTGGTCGAGATCGACTCGTTGACCAACGGAATCTACTGGCAAAGGATGAGTTTAGGTCCGCACACCCACCTATGCTCAGGGTTTCCAGACTAGTGTTTGGTTAGGATTAAGGTACCGTCAGAAGACGGATAGATGAAAGTTGAAAACTGGAGTCAATTCAGGCGGTAATATCTGAAAAGGGGAGTCCGTTTCGCCCTACAGATGCCCGCCGCCAGACACCCAGTCATCCAGCGGGTGAAGGTTCAAATTCTGTCCGCGCCAGACCTAGTTCTGACAGCAGAAGGGCCATCTGGGGATCCTGACCTAGATCCTCACTAACCCCTAGGAGTGTAAGGAATTCAAAGTTCGCTTATACTAGGGAGCAGGGGAGGTGGAGGGGGAAGGGGGGGAGGGGGAATGGGGGGGGGGTTAACACACGGCAGATTATAATAGCGCAATATAACAATGTTACATTTTGCACAGAGCAAATGGTAAAAACACTCACTTTTAAACTATATATTTTACGTACTTGATTCACCCCAAATGCAACAATTGTTACATAAAATAACAATTCTCAATTCAGCGAGGCAAGCGGATATTAGGATCTCCATTGCCTTCA
>JADBJO010001584.1:0-5000 GCA_016801955.1 Conus betulinus | reverse complement strand
ATCTATCTTTCTACACACACACACACACACACGCGCGCGCGTGCACACACACACACACACACATATATATATATATATATATATATTTATATATATATATAGAGAGAGAGAGAGACATAGACATAGCTGTAACCACACTACGGACACCCTCACTACATAGCTGTAACCACATACGGACACCCTCATTACATAGCTGTAACCACACTACGGACACCCTCATTACATAGCTGTAACCACTCTACTGTCACCCTCATTACATAGCTGTAACCACACTACGGACACCCTCATTACATAGCTGTAACCACACTACTGTCACCCTCATTACATAGCTGTAACCACACTACGGACACCCTCATTACATAGCTGTAACCACACTACGGACACCCTCATTACATAGCTGTAACCACACTTCGGACACCCTCATTACATAGCTGTAACCACACTACGGACACCCTCATTACATAGCTGTAGCCACACTACTGTCACCCTCATTACATAGCTGTAACCACTCTACTGTCACCCTCACTACATAGCTGTAACCACACTACGGACACCCTCATTACATAGCTGTAACCACACTTCGGACACCCTCATTACATAGCTGTAACCACTCTACTGTCACCCTCATTACATAGCTGTAACCACACTACTGTCACCCTCATTATATAGCTGTAACCACTCTACTGTCACCCTCATTATATAGCTGTAACCACACCACTGTCACCCTCACTACATAGCTGTAACCCCCCACTACTGTCACCCTCATTACATAGCTGTAACCACTCTACTGTCACCCTCATTACATAGCTGTAACCACTCTACTGTCACCCTCATTACATACGTGTAACCACACCACTGCTGCGCACATGCCACCAATGATTCCACCTAATCTGTCTCCCTAAGATTAGAAAAAAAGGAAACAAAAAGAAGTCATGAAAAGTATGGCTGTGCTATTAAACAACAATAACCACCAGAACAAACAACGACGACAAAATGAAATGGACATATACCAGACACCGCAGAATAGTTAACGTCCAGGACAGTGATTAAACCACCAATATCATGTCACCAGATTGCAAGATGATGGCCACGGTATGAAGTGTAACATGAGAAAAAAAATGCTAAGTCTGTGAAGGGATGCGAGGGCAGAAAAAAAACAAACAAACAAGACAATCAACAACAAAAAAAAAAAAAATAAATAAAAAAAAGCAACGACGCCACATGACCGTAAAGTAAAATGCTAGTGAAAGATGGTCGAGTTCAACCAGTATCAGAACAGAGGAAGTTTCTAGCGCACACTTGGCAGAAAGGAAAGGATACGTTTTCTATGGGATCAGATCTTTACAACAATGGCGGGTTTTCCCCACACACACTGTGCAGTTAGGATTGTTTACCTTAAGGCAAAGAAATCCAAGACAGCGGAACTGTCTGCGCAGCACGGCGAGCACTACACTGGCAAAAAACCAGCCAAATATCCTGGCCATTTCTACAAAGAGAAAAGAACAACAACGTTTTCTAACGCCCGGGTTGCGGAAGTTTACAGATCTTCGACAGGTTTAAAAGCTAGAACTCAACCCATTCCATGATATCAGCCCTCTCCATAGCAGAATTCAGACGAGAAACGGGAAGACAAAACCAAGAAATACAGCTTGCTGGCCGATCAGCTTGCACTAGTGATGGAAAGGATGGTTAACTCAAGACAGCAGACACATTTGGAAGAGAGCCACCTGCTCAGCAACGCACTGTAAGATTACAGGAAAACAGACGAGTAGCCGGTGTTCTGTTCCCAAGTTACTGAACATGCATTTAATGACGAAAAGAAGACCGCTCGCGGTGTTCCTGGTCAAGGTCTTTGATAAAGTATAGAAAGGATTTCTTCCAAAGCTGCCAAGAAGAAACTGGAAAGGTAAATATATAATTAAATACACAGCTTTACTAAAGAGAACGATCAGCCAATGCGTCACTCTTTATCATCATCATTGATGACATTGCCGCGAAATAGACCAAATATGTCTATAGACCACTTCATGCCGACGATTTCCCTGCATGCAGTGCCGCAGAATATTTCATCACTGAATATCACGGGATGCAGGAAGCGCTTAACAATGTACGGACATTGTCTGGGGTGTTGAAATAAACGCCACGAAGACAGTTTTCACGGTCTTCTCTCTGACATCAGTGCTATAAACACTGTTAAGCAGAATAAGTCTTGAGCAGGAAAAATATCTTAACATACCTGGATATGAATTTAGGCAAACGGTTTAACTGGAACATGTATCTCAAGGACATTGAGCAGAAAACAGCTACGAAGCGCGCCATCATGAAAAAGCTGAAACAATTTTAGGGCGCCAATTCTAGCATCCTGCAGGTGCTCAGAGTATAATCAGAACAACTCGAGAGTTCTCTGTCGGGTCACAGCATCAACAACCAGCACCTGTCGCCTTAGCAATGAGTACGTCTGATCACCATTCAAACTACGTAGAAACACTCCAGCCTACCCCCTCCACTCCCATCCCCTCCCCCCTCCCCCATCACCCCTTTAAAACAGACGTGAGAGAAAGTGTGCGCCAGTAAAGTACTGCGCATGCTTTCTCACTCTACGCACACCGAATTGCAGGAACAGACTTGGAGTCACATGTCCCAGAGCCGGCGTCGCTGAAATGCATGCCTGCTGCCTGCATCTTCCACCCAGATTGACATGTTTCCTTAATTTGAGGAGCTGAATGACCTCCTAGCAGTCGCTCAGTGGTTACAGAAGTTCCCGATGGTCTGGCACATCCTTCAGTGGTTAAAATCTCAGGTGTTGAAGACGATCGACGACCAGTCCAACCAAGGCAGTGGACTAACGTCTTCACAAACGAAGCTGTGAGGACACGGGAACATGCATTTTCATCACACACTAAAATGGAAGACTGACTCCGTGGGCTTTATCCACAGGAGAGATCTCCAGCTACAAAGTAGAGAGTAGCAGTAGTCCATCCTGTAAATACTTTGAATCAGTCAGCCCGCCACCAAAGACTGTCGTCTTCACAGACTGTAGATCTGTACTGCTGGGACTTCAGGACACTAGCAATGAACAGCAACCGCAAGGCATCAACAAAGCCCCCCATGCTCTTTCAAGACTGCCCATTACTACACTCCAGAGGATTCCATTCCACGATGGGATTACAGGAAACGAAAAGGTTGACGCTGTGACAAAGTCAGACAGCAGAACGGAACAGTAAAACCACTCAATATCCTACCGAAAGGTTAAAGCTGTCATCCATAGTCAGTACCAGTCCCACTGGAAAGGGAAGGATGAGTGCAGACAACGATGCTGACTTGATCTCCTGCTTCCAGAGTTACCAGCAGACGACCTTCGGACTGAGGACTGCCTACCCTGTAGACTACTGAGCCATCTCAACCGACTCAGAACTGCCCACGTTAACGAATATGCAAGTGGCACTGGATCCCAGATCCCGGAACACATCCCTCAGAGCTGTTGCACCTTCGAGGTTCTGTAACGTCAAACCTAGCCTGAGAATGCCGAGCTGCAGGTGCAGCCTTGAATAACAATCAGGAACTGAAGACTATGAAATTCGTCATAGCCACCGAACTGCTGATCTGACAGCCAGTCATGTTGAGCGAAAACGATTTTACCCAATATGAAATGTACCTTTTCAATAGACGTTCAATGACATCAGAACAGTCGCTTGAGTGTATGTAATCTATGTACCTATATATCTATTACTTTTACCAAAGGGAAAATGGTTGTTTTCAATATTGATCCCATGAGACGGAAAACTGCGACGTTTTGAACCATAGGCAGAAATTATCGCAATACGTTCGTCAAAAATTTCATGACGTACGTTTGGAAAAAAAAGGACTTTTTGAAAAAAAAAAAGTTCCAGAGGAAGAGAAATAGAGTGGGGGGTGGGGGTGGGGGGGGGTGGGGGGGAGTTGGGTGGAAGCGGACTACGTAAGTAAACTATATCCGTACAAAAAGGGGGAAAATTTGTTTTCATTAGAGAGAGAGGGAGAGAGGAGAGAGAGAGAGAGAGGAGAGAGAGAGAGAGAGAGAGAGGCGTGAGAGAGATGAGAGAGGACAAGAGAGGAGAGAGAGAGAGAGAGAGACACCAGAGAGGAGGAGAGAGAGAGACACACAGAGACAGAGACAGAGATGTTATTATTTAATTATAACAGTCTACCGAGTTTTAAGATGATTTTTGTTTCATTCAATTTTCCCATGAATACAGTTTTAAAACTTAGTATCTGTTATCAATTTATCCCTATCGTTATGAGAGAGAGAGAGAGAGAGAGAGAGAGAGAGAGAGAGAGAGAGAGAGAGACAGAGACAGACAGACAGACAGACAGACAGACAGACAGAAAGACTTACAGACAGACTTAAATGAGTTATTCATAAAGGCCCTAGCCCCTTGGAATGGGGATATACATTGTAGTTCATGTCGCAGATTGACACTGGTCTTTATCATGTTACATAAACACTTCGCTTCTGAAATGCTTTATATAAATAAATAGCCGACTGTTAAACAGTATTCTCATTTAATGATGACATTAACAAGACTAATTTGGAAAAAAAAAAAAACAAAAAAAAAAAAGGATTCTTGTGTTATTTTTGTGTAGATATTGCTCTCTGAGGTCTTGTAATATTGGACAAGTTAATACAAAAATGGATTTCATCTTCTTTCGAATTTTGACATAAATAGACAAATCAACTTCAGTCACACGATTGCCGGTAGCGAAAAATGATGAGCAGCAATATCAGACACACCAGATCGCACCTAATTATGATACGCTTTAAATTTTTGTCTAGTTTCATTGATATATAAAACAGGTAAAACAGCGTATATGACTAAACGCTCCATAAAATTCAAATTTGTCACATGGAACACCATGTGAGTTCCAGTTGTTGCCAAATATACAAGTAATCAGTCTTTTTCGGGATACCGAATAAAAACATTCATATCACGAACACCTTGGTCATCCATACAAAGCTGAAA
>JADBJO010001583.1:395000-397500 GCA_016801955.1 Conus betulinus | reverse complement strand
GTTTGCAATAAAAATTATTGATATGTATGTATGTATGAATGCATGCATGCATGTATGTATGTACACACACACACACACACACACACACACACATATATATATATATATATATATATATATATATATATATATATATATATATATATATATATATGTGTGTGTGTGTGTGTGTGTGTGTGTGTGGTGTGTGTGTGTCCCCTCTCTCTGTGTTTCTCTCTGTTCTTTCCCCATGCCCCAGTGGAATATTCTCCAATACATCAACTTTATTATAGTTTTGTCTGTGGTTATATCATGTCTGTTATGTTTCCTCATCCAGTTATATGTTCACATTCGTCTTCCTGGCGGCCTAATACATAAAAACTGCACACAGTAAAAGTGCCACAATTCATATATCTATGTGCAAAACTTCGGAAGACTTTGTGAACATCTTAGGGTGAGATCAACAGCAGCTTGCTATGGTAGCTTTGTGGCAGTTACACTGAATTTTTTTTTTTCTGGTTCCTGGGTAAATAGATTTAAAACGAACGTCCGAATTAATGCAATTTTGCAATTCTTCGATGGTGTTTAAAAGAGAAAAAAGAAAATCGTTATCATTGAAAAGCTCCTTGCGTTCTATATCAACAGTCAATCTCGGTATCAACGCCATCGTAACCATCGTGTGGAGTAACCACTGGCATCAGACTAAATTCTTATTCAACTTGATATATTCTCATACACCACGGCAGTGATAACAATAGGTTGATACCAACGGCTCTTCCTAAAAAAAAAAAGAATCCCAAGAAAGTTCACAGAATTTTGCGAATCACGTAGATCGAGGTACATCATAGCAATATTTATGAATCAAATAGAGAGATTAAAAACAGACGACAGCTAAGCTTATTCCTATTTCATTTCCCTTTGTATAAAATCCACAGTAGTCTCAATTTTTACAAGAGACATGTTCTCTTAAGGCCTTGAGGTAAAAAGCCAAATCTTTTCTAATCAACTTTAGTCATTATCTTCCCCCCCCCCCCCCCCCCCCCACCCCCCCCCCCCCACCGCCTTCCCTTTGCAGCCCTCCTCAGGTGATCCCAAAATAGTAACGATATCTGATTGAGAGGAAGAGTCGTCAAAATTAGTACTCTCATAACGCACGGTTAGTGTTCTGGAGAAATTGAAGAAGGGAGGTAAGTATTAAAAAAAAACTGGTCCTGATTGTGTGAAATTAGTTGGACTCATCCAAGGATGCGAGCCCCAGCCGATATTCTGAGTTGGTTGTTCCCCCCCCCCCCCCCCCCCCCCTCTCTCTCTCTCTCTCTCTCTCTCTCTCTCTCTCTCTCTCTCCTCTCTCTCTCTCTCTCTCTCTCTTCATTCAGTTAAGGTTTCCTTACAAACGTATTTCTTTTCATATTTTGATAGTATTTCTTTCTTTATCATCATGTTTACGCGTGGAGGTTGCCAATACAATCTTCCATGACGAAGTAGAACCACAAATGAATATAATTCCTCAGTTTTCAGTCTTTTTTATACCTCAACTCCTATCCCCACCGCAAAACAGTCCTTCAAGTACCTGGGACCACATTTTATCTGTCTTGTCTCTTTGTCTTTGTCTCTGTCTGTCTCTCTGTCTGTCTGTCTGTCTCTCTCTCTCTCTCTCTCTCTCTCTCTCTCTCACACACACACACACACACACACACACACACACACACACACACACACACACACACACATCTTGCCAATGTGTCTCATCAAGTGACCTTTAGAAAACAAACAAGCAACCAGCACAATAATGTTTTTAAAAACAAACAAAAAAACTGAACGACAAGAGCGAGTTCATTACATCAGCATTAATCTAAAGGGTTAATCTGAATAATGACAACACCTTAAGCACGATACATATACTCTACGCCAGAGAATTGTGCAACAACAAATGAAAAATCAATACTGATGAGAGGAAAGCAAGGCGAACAACGAAGATATATTCTGACCCAATTCCACGCGTTTGTTTTATGTTCTAAGTTCTTTTCCGCGCTCGCTTTCATTTCATATTGATTCTTTTCGTGGTGTGATCAGGCCCCTTCGCCTGTCAACAATGCCATCGAAGATAATCCAAATACACCGAGCTTGTGTTTTTCCCTTATCCACCCCCCCCACCCCACCCCCTTTCCCCACCCCTCAGCCTCCGCCTGTCTGTGTCTGTCTGTCTCTCTCCTACTCCCTCAGACTTCAGACTGTTATGAAAGCTTTCATCCTGACAGGGCTTTGAATTCAGAGGATTACAAAATTAATGCAAAACAAACAACATAGATGAAATGATAGGAGGTGCAAAATCACACCACAGTAAATAATAAACAAAGGAAAAACAAAAACAACAAAATCCCCCGAAATCAAAAGGGATATCAAGATCAAACGAAAGGATCAAACAGCAGTGGAAACTAATTCCACTGAGGGCCATAAGAGGGGGTGGGGATGGGTTCTTAAGCAACTGGACCCCCCCCCCCCCCCTCCCTCCTTTCCGATA
>JADBJO010001583.1:370000-390000 GCA_016801955.1 Conus betulinus | reverse complement strand
TGTGGGCTTGGGCTGATCCAACGAAAACTGGACCTTCATTAGTATTATTCTACTGATCTATCACATCATCTGGCTAAGTTTCTTCCTGGATCATCTTTTGTTCTTCTAGTATTTCCAGTGCAGTAGAAGATGACTTCGCTACCTGTCCAGCAAACAAGACTGTATGGTGTTTTACCTGTCGTCTGCAATACGGAAGTGTCCATGGAGGGTAAGATAAGCCTGAGTCCTAAGCTCCTGTTTTCTCCACAATCGTCCATGCGTTTACCTAATTTCCATTGCAAGTACCCGCTTCAGTGTTCAACACAGCCCTGGGACTGTGGACGGCGAGGTCGGCCATGCTTTATGACCAGAGCCTCCCAGTTGATTTTCAGTGCATTGTTCACTGCGGCAAACGACTTTACGTCCATTATCTGATTGAGAGACTTCGGCACAGAAACCACGCAGAGCCGAGATATCACATCTCCAGACACTTCGATTGCTGATTGCTGATGTTGTCGCCAAAAATATATTCCTGACTATGTTTTGTGAAATGATCTCTGTGGTGCATCGTCCACTTAAACTGACCATCCGATCGACTTGACGTATTGATGTCAGCAGCTTGCACCTGAAGAAAGAAACCCAGACTTCTTACTGGCTTTCCAGTGGGTGTGGTTTCCAGGGTCGATGCACTCTACGTGATGGACAGATCTGCAAAAAGAGACAAATAATACCAAATTTCATCCCTGCCTAACCACCCTATCCGGTAAAATTGTTATCTCTTGCTGCAGTTACCAGTTTGTTCAGCTACTCAGCGGCGTGTCCATACCCGCGCCACACTACCGATAAGTTGTGGTGTGTTCACCGTAATCAAGCAGCTAGACAATCGTGATCAGCGAGGGACAGTCGAAAACGCCGAAAGTGAATTCAGAGGCTTGTTTTCAGCACGAAAAGTGCAAGATTACACAGAGGGAAAGCCGCATGCAAGCACGAGCGTGGGGCGCGTGGGCGCGTACACACACCCCCCCTATGCCATGTACACGCACATGCGTAAGACCACACAACACACGCGCGCGCGCAGCGCGAGCGCTCCGCACGCCGCGACCCTCATTCACGCACGTACGCTCCGCCCTCACGCACACACACACACACACACACACACACACACACACACACACACACACCACACACACATCAATATATATATAGATATATATCTATATTATAGATTATATACACCCCCACCTATATGTATACACAACACACACACACACACACCACACACACACACACACACACACACACACACACACACACAAACACACACGCACCATACACACACACACACACCCACACACACACACTCACACACAATCACACACACACACACTAGCTAAACTACCCACATCCAAACCCATCTATCTTTCGTCCATCCACCCACCTTCTACAAAAGCACATATTTCTCACAGGACAAGACATTTGGACACCCTGACATAACTTAATGAAATAAAGCAACTGGGTGAAAGGAGGAGGGGGGAGTACTTAGATTCATTGATTAACCAAGACTTATTTAATCAGATCGCGTCAGCGAAAAACCGATGCAGGCACACATTCAAGATTAGCGCCAATACTACTCCATCATCGTCAAAACACTGTTTAAGCCATACTTTAGTTAACTCATAACTGGTGTGGTAAATCTCTCTGGTATATAAACTAGTTCGTCTCTATAGTAATGTCCAGCTATTCTTCTTTTTACTCTATATAACAATGTAGTCAGCTTCATCTCTTTTATCTTCTTCTACTCTATAAATAATGTCCAGCTATCTTCTTTCCCTTCTTCCCGGACGGATTAGCTGGTCACGGTCTGACTGGCCAGAGCTGTCCACATAACTACAACACACAGTCATCATGATCCAGCAGATTACCGAGCAGACGTACAGGCCATAGATAGATGTATCCCCCGTAGGATGTCGCAGGCAAGGAATGCCAGCTTCTGGGGAATTGCCAGACGACACGTTAATAGAGTCACCATGAAAACGGAATCCGATTTTGAAGCAAAACCTGCGCACTATATGAACATTCCCCCTCGCAAATATAAACAAGATTTACTGTTTTTTCCTAGTAAATTTTTTTACTGTATGATCAAAAGTACTAAGGTCTCAATACCGATTGATTGAACAAATAACCCCGAGGGATTTTTCACAAAAACTTCGTCAACTATTTTCGAGTTATCTCACTGATAATTGGGTAAACAAACAGCCTAGCGCTGACAAGAGACTAAGGACTGAAAACGAAGCCCTGATTGGGCAGCGTCTGTGTGCAGTGTAACTGCACTGCTGGGTAGGAAACTCTCTTTGGCATCACCAGCCGCCATTTTACGGTCCTCTGCCGGGGGCCGGAATAGCTAAGTGGTATAGCGCCGGACTCGTAATCCTGGGGTTGCGGGTTCGAATCTCCGCTGAGCCGTTTCGGTACAGGGGGATTTTCCCCTCGGAGTTAACATTGGTTCTGACTCCATTTCCCATACAGTCCTTCGAATGAGACTATAAACCGAGGTTCCGAATGTGAACGCACGCATAACATCTTGCACACACGTAAAAATCCCATCAGCAACTTTCGAAAGAGAAGGCCAGTTTGGCCATTGGTATAGATGGCACGTTGCACATCGCATGCACCTCCCCCGCAGTTGGAGAATGGCTGCCTTAATGGCGAGACAAAAAGCGGTCATAAACACAAAACTTCACTCCCTTTGTTGGGCAGATGGGTTTAATACTTGTCTGTCTATACAGGGAGTGTCCGCAGGAGTAGCAGCCTGCGTACACAGAAGAAGGTCCTCGGACATTTCCAGCTGTTTATCCCCGTCCCTCGTCATTTAACGGGCACAATTTCCTGGGTGTACATAACCATTGAGGACAGAAATAGTAGATATTCAAAGTGAAGATGGACAGAAGTCTTGGATGTACAAATAAAGACGAACAAAAGCCCTGCATGTACATAATAGAGATAGACAAGAGTTTTGGATATCCCTGTCTGTCTGTCTGTCTGTCTGTCTGACTTCTGTTTGCCTGTCTTTCCATCTCACTGTCTGTCTGCTTCTCTCTCTCTATCCCCATCCCCTCTCTCTCTCTCTCTCTCTCTCTCTCTCTCTCTCATCTCTCTCTCTCTCTCTCTCTCCTTAAGAAAAAAAACTCCAGCTGCTGCTTCCATATCGTATTTCATTTGCACTTATCAATTAATAACAAAGGTATATATATATATATATATATATATATATATATAGAGAGAGAGAGAGAGAGAGAGAGAGAGAGAGAGAGAGAGAGAGAGAGTTGGATGGATAAATAAGGATACTGACGCTATCTGCAGAAAACAAATCTCACCTTTCTCAATAGCCATAGATAGCTCCTATCTCAATTTATTTACTTTATGATGTCTCCATCTGTCTGGGACAAGATACCTCACATGCATAAAATAATGTATATTTGCTTTGGTGTTGTAAAACTGGATACCATGATAATCCGAGAAATGCAAACAGGAAACGCTGCCTGCTGTATTCCAAAATATAATGTTCCTTTTTGTTGCGAACTGTTATGTTAAACGCTGCTGTCTTACTTTGTCTGTCTGTCTGTCTGTCTGTCTGTCTGTCTCTCTCTCTCTCTCTCTCTCTCTCTCTCTCTCTCTCTCACACACACACACACACACACACACACACACACACACACACACACACACACACACACACAGAGGCACATACAGATACAAGCACACACACACACACACACACACACACACACACACACACACACACACACACACACAAAGCACTCGCAAGTACGCACGCACGCACGCGCGCGTATGGGCGCACACACATGAAGTCGTTTCACATCAAGTCATGCTGTTCAAAGCTTAACCAATCGCACAGGACTACCAGGAAGTTAGATGAGATACAACACGAAACGCCAAGACAAGCATTGAAAAACAACAAAAAGGGGGGACCAATTGAAAGCCTACTCTAGTAGAAAGTAAATTACTGACCACAAATTAACAACCATTATACACTTGATACATAAAGTGAGAGTTACGTCATGTTAACTTATGGAAATATGAATATTTTGCATATGGAAGAAGAGGTGAGGACGAATGAGAAAAGGGGAAGAAACCATAAAAGCCATGAAATCCTTCACCTAGAGCAGAAAGAAAATTATCATTTCTCCGAACGCCTAAATATATTAAAATGTCACTTAATGTTAAATCTCGAAAGCAAACATTAGTTAACAAAAACATTTATGAAAATAATTATGAACGCCTTCTATATTGACCCTTTACAGCAGTGTTACTGTGCCCATTACCTTTTGTGCTTATTTGTTGTCACTGCAGTCACTGTATGAAATTAATTCGATCAAATATACTGTACACATAATTACGCTTTGATGAAACCATACTGAACGTTTCATTTTCATGAAGCCCCTACGGGTTTTCATGAAAAAAAATTCTGGTCTTGTTTTGTTACGACTGTTTATATTCGAATTTTGTGTCCATGGTCAAAATTGTCAGAATCAGTATAGGTTTGTTACGTTTTCAATGACAACACAACACCATGCAATAGATCATTTGTGTGATATTCTCTCTCCACTGTCGGATACAAAGAAATCACATGTCAGCAGCCTTTATAATCATCCAGTTAGGACAGAAACATGTATTGTTTTTAATGGAGAAGAAAGTGTGGTAAGGAAAAGAGAATCCAAAACAAAGTGAAGAATAATCTAAGTAGATGGAAATATATATGTACCATTGTGCTTGAATGACCAAAGAAAGGACTTGGAGTTCACTGTGTATCAACTGCTACATTTGTTAGATACTTTTTTTTTTTTTTTTTTTTTTTTTGGGGGGGGGGGGGGTTGTTGTTTTATACCCAAAGCAGTTTGAAAAGTGTTTAAACCCGCCAATTGTGATATGTGTGTGTGTGTGTGTGTGTGTGTGTGTGTGTGTGTGTGTGTGTGTGTGCGCTGCGTGCGTGCATGCGTGCGAGCGCGCGCGCGCGTGTGTGTGTGTGTGGGCACGCGCACGCACTCGTGCGTATGTGCATGTGTGTATGCGTGCATGCATGTGTGTGTGTGTGTGCGTGTGTGTTTCCAGCCAACAAGAGAAAACGGCCAGTGAGACATGCAGGTGTGAATAGAAGAGGTGGGATGGAGTGCTTTCGGAAGGTGAGAGTTGTGAAGTAGGGAGAATTTGAAATCTGGTGGGGGAGGGGGGGGGGGGGGGGGGAAGTCAGGATTGAGTAGATAATAGAACTGCACACTATATATTCTGCAGGAATCCAGTGTTCCCTAGGGACGATTTGAGAGAAGAGCAGCTCAGCATTTCTTTCCTCCCTTGAAACCTACCAGCTTACAGTGTCCACGTCCACACTGCCAAGATGAAGGTGTTCCTGGCAATCCTGGTTGTCTCCCTTCTGGTCTCTGCAATGGCTTATGAGCGGACCTTTGGTAAGCATTGTTATTTTATTATTATGTTCCTCAGTGTTAGCGTCAGCGTTCTGCGCACTTTCTGAATGGTATCAATGCAGAGATTTGATCCATAGTTGATTTATACTCCAGAGTTGTTTCCTGTCTTCAAATGTATTCGCTCAGTGGATAGTGGACAAACTCAGTGTGTTGCTCAAATGTTCTGACCACCATTGTAGGCGTATAGGCTTTTCAGTTGTTGGACCTCGAAATATATAGCATGAATTGGAGCAGGAAAGAAAAAGAAAAAAAAAACAAACCGTTTTGTCGCACATCATGTCCTGCCCTTCTGTAAACCTTAGTTTGGTTTTCACACCACGTCTATTCATATAGCGAGTTCTCTTAAATTCTTTAACGTAGGTCAGATAATGGGGGGAAATCTGCCTTGACGGCGACACGACACGACGGCGATCTCTTTAGGAAGGGGGACGCACTTTCACTCTTGTACCGTGACTATGTCATTGTCGGCCTCACAGAGGGGTGACTACAGGCGGAAATTGAAACAAGAGTGAAAGCAGGATTATTGGGCCCCCAAACGGACGAATAAACAACATTAATACAACGCGTTTCGACATATTGGGGCTTCTTCAGACAGGACAAATGATATTTGATTGTTTTGAATGTTATTTGTCATGTCTGAAGAAGACCTTATAGGTCGAAACTTCTTGTCATTGTTTTGTAATATGTTTGTGTTCATTTGGCGGTTGCTGAATCTGTCCTTTCTCTTATATGTTATTGTCGTCGAGTTGCTAGAAGATAGGGTCCTGCTACTAGCAACTCGAATAGCAGGACACTTAATCACCGCTACACCTGAATGTGTCTGTAAAAGGGCTACACAGAATAAAGGGCTGGCACTGGTGCTGTTAAGGGCGAATTGATTGCCTTCTCTTGCCCGGGAAACAGCACACTCTAACTTACCTGTTTATTATTATTAATCTATTTATTCTATCAGTTGCTCTTTTTATTTGTTCTTATTTACATATTTTTTGATGCACGTGTGTTTATTTTATAAAATTTAAAAAAAAATTAAAACCCAAGAAACTAAATAAAACCAGTTTAAATCAAAAAAACCGTTTACTACTACTGGCTATAAAACGGGGGCCGGCACACACGGTGGGCCCGTAAAAAAAACGGTTTTTCCTTTTTTTTTTTTTTTTTTTCTTCTCTTTTTCTTCTATTTCTTCATTTCAGTACTCTTTTTTTTCCTTTCTTTTTTCATTCTTCTCAAAAACTATAATAAATTGGAATTATCAAAAAGTACTAACCTTTGGGCCATCTTTCTGAAAAAACAAAAAAAAACTTAATAAAAAAAAAAAATAAAATAAATATAAAAAAACAATAAATTTCCTAAAATAAAAAAATTCGTATAAAACGGTAATGTTTTATTTTTTTCACCCTTTTCCCACCCACCTTCCTTAGTTGGGGTCACAGGAAATGAATGATGGCGCCATGTTTTAACTTACGCAGAATCAGGGCCTTGTAAGTGCTATAAATCTAACGAAAAAAACAAACGGGACCCCAAAACGAAAAAACGTTTTTTTATTTTTTTATTATGTGTTTTTTTTTTATTTTTTTATATTTTTTACTTTTTTTTTATTTTTTTTTTTTTTTTTTTATTTTTATTTTTTTATTTTTTTTTATTTAATTTACTCTTTTACAACTATGAAT
This sequence comes from Conus betulinus, assembly GCA_016801955.1. Classification (NCBI taxonomy): domain Eukaryota; kingdom Metazoa; phylum Mollusca; class Gastropoda; order Neogastropoda; family Conidae; genus Conus; species Conus betulinus. Next base: position 382,852 of record JADBJO010001583.1, on the reverse strand, counting down.
TTTGAAAAACTTGCAAAGTCACAAACTTGTTTTCCCCCCCCTCTCCCTCCCCTCCCACTACTTAATTGTTTCATTTATTAAAAACAGAAGCCAATGGGCAAAGTAGGATCAACGAGGGACTTCTCTTACCTTTTTGTTATTTTCGTTTTTTCTCTTCCTTTTTGGTGTTACTATCTGTCCCCTGGGCTGTAAATTTTTTTTAAAAAAAAAATAATAATTTTCTTGATGGCACTATTTTCTCCTCCCCATATTCCTTTCTCTTCTCCTCTCTATTCTCTTCCTTCTTCTAATTCTTCTCTCTCTATTTCCTCCCCGCCTAAGTAGATTTGTCATACAATTGGGTGTTTTGTTATTAGAGCAATGAACCCATTTTATATATGAAAAAACGATGCAACTGAACCTGTTCATTGAAATTCCAGTAAATCCTAACAATCAAAATACAAGTTTAACGGCGGGGTTTTGTAAATAAAGGACGGCGGGGGGGGGATGATCCTTTAGGGTGTTTTAGTTAGTAAAAAAACACGTTTTTCAATTTTTAAAAAAAAATCCACACTTAATTGGGAAATAAGGCAAACTGAAAGTTTGCGCAGCTGTGTGTGTGTGGCTTTATTTTGGTCCGTAACCACAAGTTTCCAAGGCCATCCACACAAAACACAACAAAGGACACACAAGACTACACCACCACAACCACCAACCCAACACACACGACAACACCCACACACATACACACCCACCACACACACTACGACAAACACACCCCATACACAGTACAACAACGGAAAACGAGAACACACACACAGACACAAAAAATACACAGATAGGCATAAAGAGATGGGAAGAAAGGTCACAGGGGACATTCCTAGTTCATCTCGCCTCGCCCCTTTTCAAAATGTTTCACCATATTTCTGTCATTATTCACGTTCCAGACAGTCCCTCTAAGCTGTACTCTCTCCGTTTTTCGTCCTTATATGCAAGTTTAGCGTACTTAAGGGCATTGCCGCTGTGCACGAGGAGACAATGCCATGAATATTTTCTATATTTCAAAATTATGATACTAAGTAAGTTCAGTTTTGAGAGATGTCTAGAGGAACATTTAAAAGTCTGGGTTTTGTATGAGACAGAAAATAATATACGGTAAGTAACAAACAAGCGTTGAGAGCGAGCGAACGAACGACGACCGACCGAACGAATTCTATTGCTATTAAACTGTACAGCTCCTTAGCAAGGCGTCGCGATGTATATTGACAAAACGCAACACGATAATATCATTGACATGGAAAGCCACAGCAATGCATTTTTTTTTAACATTACATGAGAAAATCGTGAACGACAAACTGTCTCTGACATGTGTGCGCGATCTGTTCACGGGCGGAGGACATTAAAAATGCTTTACCCAGGTAGAATTGCACCAGGCCGAGGAGAGCGAGTGCAACCGCCGTAGAGCACGTGCTGCGTCTCTGTGTGTTGTGTGTGCTGGCACGTCTTCCTTTGCGCAGGTGGGAAAGTTTTAACACGTTCATTCCGATGACATGTTCTTCTATCCTTCCTGGTTTGACAAACCAGAACAGACAGTTCGTCTTCCGAACTCGGATCGCAGGCGAACTCTAAAACAATGTCGCTTCGTCCGAACAACTGTTCGTCCCGGAAGTTACGTGACACCCCCGCTCGGCACCCCACCACAACCAAGACTGTATTTTTTTTGTCCCACGCCCTTTTCTAAGGTGGTGACAGCCACAGAACAGTAACCCCCCCCCCCCCCCCCCCCCCCCCCCCCCCCCCCCCCCCCCCCCCCCCCCCCCCCCTTTTTGGTTTTGCAGCCGCCCTCCTTCCGCACACTGGTGAAGCCAAACAGAACTTGCCGATCAGTCAAAGTGCTAACATAGTCTTTCACCACACCACACCCGTGTCAAAGCCTGCCACTGTTCTTTCGATAGAATGTTCGAGGCCTGTGTCGATGACAGAGTGGGTTAGGGTCCGATGTTCCGACGTACAGTGTCCTATGTATCAACAGTCCGATGGCCGAAAGTCCGGTGTAGCGATAGTCTGAAAAAGTGGTGCATTAGTACGACGAAGCAACAGTCCGAGATTTTTTTTTTTTTTTTTTTTTTTTTTTGTTTTCTTTTGTCCGAGGCATTCTAAGTACGACGATCCGATAGTCCGAAAAGTTGATTTACAAAAAAATATAAATCCGACGTAGCGTAGGTTCGACGTGTCGATAGTCCGGAAAGCACTGGCACACGTAAGCTCGCGCCTTTTTACGGCATGGATTGTCGCCCCTATACGGATTGTCGCCGGCGACAATCCGTGCCGGAAATGGCATTATGTCAAATCGACTCAGTAGGGCGATAATTCATGCCGTCCTGGCCGGCACGAATTGTCGCCCCCATTGTACATTTTAACAGTTTTGACTCTCTCTCTCTCTCTCTCTCTCTCTCTCTCTCTCTCTCTCTCTCTCTCTCTCTCTCTCTCTCTCTCTATGTCTCTCGGAATGTATATATGTATGTATGTAAGCTTGTATGTATGTAATGCACATATATATGTATGCATGTATGTATGTATGTATGTATGTATGCATGTATGTATGTATGTATGTATGTATGTATGCATGTATGTGCGAAGGTATATATGTAGGTTTGTATGGATGAATGGATGGGCGGGCGGATGGGTTGGTTGGTGTGTGTGTGTGTGTGGGGGGGGGGGGGGGGGAGGGGGGGGCATACATCACACACACACACACACACACACACACACACACACACACACACACACACACACACACACGCACGCACGCACGCACGCACGCGCACGCACGCACATGCGCACACACAAATGCATACACACACACACACACACACACACACACACAACACACACACACACACACACACACGACAGCAGCAGCACGGTGACCACAACTACAACGAGAAAAAGAAACAAACAAAGAAACAAACAAACAAAAAAAACTTTTTAAACGTGTTTATTAACTTTTCGGACTATCGACACGTCGGAAAAAAAAAAAATTCATCGGGAGTGTTGGATAAAGGCTTCTTCGGACTGTTGAAACAGATTATTGTTTCGAAATTTCGAAGTATCGATAGTCAGAATGGGTGTCGACAATCGCTACTTCGGAGCAGAAAGCGTCGGACTATTGACATTTCGGACTGCTGAACATCGGAACATCGGGCAGTGCCCGACAGAGTGCTGGATCTCCTGGTTAACGATGTCGCACTCAGACTGACTGGAGTACGAAGGCAGAAGACTGTCTTGAACATTGGACGTGTCAGTCTCGCTGTCAACATTTGTAGGCTTGATGTGTTCAATAGCATCCTGTGTAGTGCACAGTGTACTGTGATCTTCATCTTCTGTGTCAAACACCGTTGTCTGCACCAACCTGTTCAAGTCGTGTATTTTGCTGCTTTGCTCTTTCCTGATCACGTCGCACCTGGCTGGGCGGTTTCTTTCGGTAATATTGAACTCGCGTTCCCTCGACTTAATTTCACAGTTAAAGATTGAATTTTTTTCCTATTGAAAACAATGTCTAACAGCTTTTTCTGATGAACTTTTATAAACCTGTTCTGAACCTGAGTTTAAACCATAACCACCCTATCGGTCAAACAGGTTTGAGGGTTTTGCTGATGGGAAACAGCTCTGAATTTCACATGAAAAATCCCAAACCCACAACATGAGCAATTCATATCAGTTAAACCTAATTCAAAAATGAAAAGACGTGGTGCGGTTTCAAATGTAATCCTGTGTTTGTTTCTTTGGCTATTCACACCCATGCTATTCAAAATTCTGTTCACACACACACACACACACACACACACACACACACACACACACACACACACACACACACATACACGACGAACGAACGGACACACACACACACACACACACACACACACACACACACACACACACACACACACACACACACACACACACACAGATAGAGAGAGGGGGGGGGGGGGGGGGACACAGACAGACAGACAAACAGAAAGACAGACAGACAGACAGACAGACAGACAGACATAAAGACAAAAGAGAGAGAGAGAGAGAGAGAGAGAGAGAGGGTGCATTTCTTTCGCTCATTGATTTGAAAGCGACCAGATAGTGTAGTCGACCGGTACAACACTTCATCGTAGAATGACACAAATAACAACAGAAAAACACTAAAGCGCGCGCGCGCACGCAAATTTTTTGAAATGTTAAAATCTTATTCTAGGCATATTCCATATCAGTATGGTTCGGCGTCTAATTTGCACGTAGAGCAAGCTTTTTCATCCCCCCCCCCCCCCTTCCTCCCTCTTCTCCCCTCTTCCCCCAATCCATATACACCCATCAGCTGTTCGACTCTTACGAGTAATATGTCAGCCAGTTCCATACTTTAATGATCCTTGACTACCATGTATTGGATAATGATCCTTGACTACCATGTATTGGATATACATGTAGTCACACAGAATTGGTGTTTCTGAATACCGGTATATATGGGCTCTGTGTGTGTGTGTGTGTGTGTGTGTGTGTGTGTGTGTGTGTGTGTGTGTGTGTGTGTGTTATGTTAGTGTATGTAGAAATTATCTCGTCTATAGGCTTATTGCTTTTGATGTTTGGACGAACGAATGAACGAAGTTTAATGCTGTTAGGCTGTAAAGCCCATTAAGCAAATCGGCGGGATGTACAACAACAAAAAACGCGACTCAATTTCGATTTTATTAACATGGAAACCACGGCAATATCCTTTTTTTTTTCACTTTACGTGACAAAATCATGAACGAGAAAATGTCACTGGTATTCACTGTCAGTTCTGTACAAAGGCAAATGAAACAAACTGCAGCGTTACCGAAACACGACGAAAAAGCAGAAAGAGTACACAAAACAAAGTGTGAAGTAACGCACTTTCATGAACGACACAAAACAGACAAGAAATTTTCGGCAATAAGTCTTCCTCAGCGACAAGACAATGAAAACAGTACAGACATTAGCATGCATAATACTCCCCCTTGTGAAGCCAAAGTGGTGAATGAAGTTGAAAGAGGGGCAGTGGGAGAGAGGGTGAGTAGTGTTCGAGGGCGAGAGGAGGAAAAGGGGAGAGAGAGAGAGAGAGAGAGAGAGAGAGAGAGAGAGAGAGAGAGAGAGAGAGAGAGAGAGGAAAGAGAGGAGAGGAGAGAGAGAGAGACTTCCTGACTTCCTGTCTCTCCCCTTTTTGTTCTTGTCGCCCCCTTAGTAGGGGACCCTTGTACGGGACCTCCTTAGGCTTCTCTTCCTCCTCCCCGTAGCACTTCTCTCAGGTATCTCTCCTTTAGGGCCCTCATACGGGTCCTCTCTTTCGTCTCTTCTTTTTCTTTCTCCTCCCCCACCCCCTTCCCCCTACCCTTCCCCTCCTACCCGTCCCCTCCCCCCCCCCCCCCCCCCACTCCGGGTTTTTTGTTGTTGTTGTTTGTTGTTGTTTTGTTGTTGTTGTTGTTGTTGTTTTTTTTTTTTTGCCATTGGGGGTGTTGTTAGCGCCTCTCTTCATGACCTCATATCTATCTTTTGCGTTAATGCTCTTATTTTTTGCCTTTTTTGTTGTTGGCCACCATAGCACCACACCTACCTCCCTATTCTTTACCCAGATGGTTTAATGTATGCCTTGTTTGTAATTTACTCTGCATTTACCCCCCCCCCCCATTGTAACCCCCCCCCCCCCCCCCCCCCCCCCCCCCCCCCCCCCCCCCCCCCCCCTCCCCCCAGTGTTTGTTTTTTTTTCCTCCTTTTTTTTTTTTTTTTTTTTTATTATTATAGGTACGAGTGTGCTTGTGTGGTTGTGTGTTTGCGTATTGGCGTGTGTATGTGTGTGTGTGGTTTTGTGTGTGTGTGTGTGTGTGTGGTGTGTGTGTGTGGTGTTGTGCCCTGCGCGCAAGAAGTTTTTTTTTCATGTGGGGGGGGGGGGGGGGGGGGGGGGGCGAGCCCTGCAGCTCCTAGCTGCGTCTGGCTAGGGTTTTTTTTCTCGGGGTTCTCCCCGTTTTCCCTTCCCTCTCACCCCTTGGTGCTTGGGTAGGGCAACCTACCCTAGGGTCAGACTTGGGTCGGGTGCTTTAGGACGGCTGACCCCCTTCTCCCCCCCCCCCCCCCCCCCCCCCCCCCTTTGTCATTTACGATGCTTTTTGGTGCATATTGTATTTCATTTATTGTGTTCTCTCTTGTTCATTTCTTTCATATGCAACACACCCACTACACACAATCACACACCCCCCCCCCCCCCCCCCCCCCCCCTCTCCTTCCCCCTCCCTGTCCTCTTCTCTCTCTCTCTCTCCACTCTTCCTCTACTTTGGGAGTATTGTGCATGTTAATGTCTGTACTGTTTTCATTGTCTTTGTCGCTGAGGAAGGCTTATTGCCGAAAATTTCTTGTCTTGTTTTGTGTCGTTCATTAAAGTGCGTTACTTCACACTTGTTTTGTGTGCTCTTTCTGTTCCAAATGCAGGACAATTTTAAGACATTTCCTCTTAAGACATGTGTCTTTCTTCCTGCTTGTTAAACCAGAAAAAAAAGCGATCGTCTTCCGAACACGGATCGCAGGAAATATTCTTGAACGACGTCGTCTGATTCACACAGCAGCACACACATCAACCGTTTGATGGAACACATTCTTCCGAAACACTTTTTTGTCTATAGCTTGCTCCAGACTTGTGTCGATGTCCGACTGGTGGATTTCTGGGCCCCTGCTATTACACTCCGACAGATCGGAATGCAAACACCGAAGCGTATCCTGAATGGGCGTGGATGTGTATGTGCGTGCGCGCGTATGTGTGCGTGTATGCCTGTGTTTATGAGAGTGAATGCATGTGTGTACGAGTGCTCGAGTATGAGTGTGTGTGTGTGTGTGTGTGCGCGCGTGTGTGTGTGTGTGCGTGTGTGTGTGTGGGCGCGTGCGTGTGTGTCTGTGTGTGAGTGTGTAAGTTTGTGAGTGTATGTGTGAGGGTATGGGTGTGTTTCGTATTGAGATGCGTGTATTTGTGTGTATCTATGTAAGTGCGTACGTTTTGTGTGTGTGCGCGCGGGCACGCGCGCCCGTGTGTGTGTGTGTGTATGTGTGCGTGAGTACGCACGCGCGCGCTTGTGTGTGCGCTTGTGTGTGTATGTGTATTTGTGCGAGCGTATTTTTGTGTGTTAATTATGCTTCTTTTGCTTTGAATGAAAAACGTTGGTATTCTGTTCATAATGTTTTCTTAAATGTCAGTACAACTTTGAGTTGACCTGACAATAAATTGGTGTGTCAGTCAGTCAGTGTGTGTGTGTGCGTATGTGTGTGTGTGTGTGTGTGTGTGTGTGTGTGCGTGCGTGCGTGCGTGCGTGCGTGCGTGCGTGCGTGCATGCGTGTGTGTGTGTGTGTGTGTGTGTGTGTGTGTGTGTGTGTGTGTGTGTGTGTGTCTGTGTCTGTGTGATTGTCGTGCAGCAAACGAGGAGAGGAGAGCCGATGCCCACGACGCTCCCAGATAGCTCAGAGGACTAGTGAAACGTCGCTGCTGTATTGACCTCCCTGGAAAGCCCAATGCAATACGTGCAGCTGCACCTAACTCCATGTAGCAGTCGTGCTGACCCAGCAAGTCAATACAACGCTGCCGTTTGCATCTCTAGTTCAGTGCTAACGTTAACCAATAATGATCACCAGAAATGAACTGCGATTTATAACGGCTAAAAGGCTCAGAGTCTGTTGCAAAGAATTCATTTGAATTTGCCTGCAAACATTCGTAGACCCCCAAACAAATAAACATGTAGATATACGATCACGTTTTCTGCTTTTCGCTCTATGTGCAAGCACATTTTATTATTTAAAACAGAATGGTGACTGCTTTGGAACTGGAAACTGAACCGAAATTCCTGTTTCTTAAGCTACTGCTTTCCGATGACATTAAATAAAAACTTCCTATGCTGACAAAACACATGCGTTTAGTGATGTGGGGTATGCTGGATGTTCGTGTGTTTTGATGTCAGGTCTGTTGCATTGAAAATTTGTATTTTTCTTGTCTGTTTTCATTTCACGTCAGAGAGGCAAGACTGCAGGCAGATCCATGCATGCAAACAGACTGACATACACTCACGTGTTCAGTAACGCCTGTTCCGATCCGACATATGCAGGACACCACCTACTAAGCTCCCTACGCGACAGTACATTTCTCTCCCTCGGGAAGAGAGGGGGGAGGGGGCATGTACTCTGTCCAGCGACAGTCCCCATCAACTTGCCTGTACCAATATCCCCAATACAAACTTACAGAACAGATCAGACACAGAGAGAAAATCGAAACTGATGTCATCGCGAGAGCATGGCACGAGAAACCTCAAGCTCTTACGCTTTTTTTTTTTTTGCTGCTGATCAAGATGAACATTAACGATCAAAATGATGCTTTGGAGTTCCAATCCGTTCACATGCATGACGTATCAGTACTATTCGCCTGATTTAATGAAATGATATCTCAAGGTCAATCCACGCCCAACGATCCAAGTATTTTGCAGTGTTAGACAGAAAATAACAGCAACGCTTTCAGAGACGCATCCATTAAGTGGATAGAAATTGATTGTATAATACCAGTTTTCCTATTTGAAAACTAACAGCAAACTCAACTCTGGGAAGGAGCTGGTAAGTGCCTACAAATTCCATTAAAAGTGTCATGGAATTCAAACCAACAACCTCGCGGCCTATAATTTGCCGCAATAACCACTGCATACAGACGGCTGTATAAAGCATTACATCTGGGGGGGGGGGGGGGGGGGGGGGGGGGGGGGGGGCTGGGGATGGGCTACAAGTAGAATGATTCGGATGTAGATGTGTGGAGTTTTGTTCTGGTGTGCGTGCGTGCGTGCGTGCGTGCGTCTGTGCGTGTTTGCGCGCGCGCGCGCATGTGTGTGTGTGTGTGTGTGTGTGTGTGTGTGTGTGTGTGTTTCGAGTGTGTGTCTGTGTCTGTGACTGGGCACAGATGAGTGTGTGTTTGAGAATTTGGGGAAAAATGCAACGTATATAAAATGCGCCCGAATGCTTCACTTATCCACATATGTGTATAACACATGTGATACACAAACACAACAGACACGCAGACACACGAGACTGCGCGTAACACACCAGACAGAAGACACACACACACACACACACACACACACACACACACACACACACACACACACAACAATAACACACACACACACACACACACACACACACACACACACACACACACACACAAAGTCCGTAATGTCTCCTACAAGACAAGACACCTGACGCCCGCATCTACTCAGTTAAATAAATAAGCAAATGGGTGAAAGGGTATGGGTTAGGGAAGCTCGACTTACTGAATTAAATGGCGTCAGTAAAAACCGATGCCCACAAAGTACAAAGTGTGTGTATGTGTGTGTTTTGAGTTCTTGTGACTTCAAAATTTATTGTGACGTCGTGTTGTTTTATCTGCGTTGCGTCTCCCCGTTCTTTACGTCATTAACACAGCAAAATTTGCGCGTGTGCTGTCGTGGGTCCTCAGTTTCATGGCACTTGAAAAAGGGCTCTAAGACAGTAAGAGTCGAAACGTGTATTGTTGTTTTGTTTTCTTTTTGACCCCCTTTTGTTTCGGTCTTTACTACCAATCTTCAAATTATATAGTTTTATCTTTCTTTCTACTTTGTAGCAATATCCAGCTATTTTCCTTCTACCTCATAGCAATGTCCAGCTTTCTTTTTTCTCCTCTATAGCAATGTCCAGCTATCTTCTTTCTACTCTATATAGCAATGCCGAGCTATCTTCTTTCGCTTCTTTCACGGACTAGCTAGTAACGCGCCTGGCTTCCAGGGCTGTCCACATAAACAACACACAGTCATCATGATCCAGCAGATGCATAAGCAAACACACAATCATCATGATCCAGCAGATGCAAAAGCAACGCACAGTCACCATGATCTAGCACATGCATAAACAACAGCACAGTCATCATGATCCAGCAGATGCGTAATCAACGCAACAGTTATCATGATCCAGCAGATGCATAAACAACATAAACAGTTATCATGATCCAGCGATCCAGCAGATACAGAAGGATCTAATTTTTTGGAAGCAAATCTTACGCACTATGTTACCATTCTTTCCGCAGATCAATACGAAATATCTTTTCCCCCCAGCATTTTATAAATTAACAGAGTCCCCATAAAAACCAGAATCTAATTCTTGGAAGCAAATCCTACACACTATGTTGCTATTCCAGATCAATACAAAATATCTTTCCCACCGACATTTTATTAGATTTTTGCTCAGAAACCGACAACTTGCTATCCATTCAACAAATCATTGCATGGAATATAAAGATGTTTCATCAACTGTTTTCAGTTCGTTTTTCTCACACAGACTGTTGAGCACACAACCAGTAAAACATGCGTGTATCACCAAAATGGGAATTGGTAATCTGAGACGGCAGCACAGTCACACATGTCTGTGCCTTATCTGCGCGCAGAGTAAACAGCATTGTTGGGCAAGACAGTCTTTGTCATTACAGGCCGTCACTTCACCATACCTTGCCACGTATCAGACGGGAAATAAGCGTCCATAGTCATTCAACAGGCACAGCTGGGGTTTGTACAATTTCCTAGATGTACACAATGAAGAAGGACCAAAATCCTGAATAAACAAAATGAAGATGAACACAAGGCTTGGATGTACAAAATAAAAAGTAGAGTCTTGGATCGATCTCTCTCTCTCTCTCTCTCTCTCTCTCTCTCTCTCTCTCTCTCTCTCTCTCTCTCTCTCTCCATACAGACAGATGGACAGATAGTATATACTGGCACTATGTGTAGAAAAGCAACTCTAACCGTTCTCAATAATCACAGATGCCTCCTATCTCAATTTATTTACTTTATGAGGTCTCCATCTGTCAGGGACAAAAAGATACCTCACATAGTTATGTGAATCTGGTTTGGGGTGTTCGAAAAACTGGATACCACAAAAATCCGAGGAACGCAGATAGAAGGTTCTGTTCTAGCGTGTTTCACAGTATCATTTTCCAGACTGTTTTCAAGCTGTTATATTTACCACTCTCTCTCCCCTCCCTCCCTCCCCCCCCCCCTCTCCCTCTCTCTCTCCTCTCTCTCTCTCTGTCACACCACACACACACACACCTTCACACCACACACACAACACCACACACACACCCCACACACACCCTAAACAAACACGCGCGCGCGCGCGTACGCGCGCACACACACACACACACACACACACACACACCACACACACACACACACACACACACACACACACACACACACACACACACACACACACACGTAGTAATTGTTGTTGAAACGCTTAGCCAGCCACGTAGGCCCAGTTGGGGCTACCACCAATTTAAAACCAAAAGAGGTACAACTGGAAACGCCATCACAAGCAAAATTTAGAAAGAAGAGAGGGGATTTAGTTACCGCCAAGGACACAGACAAACATAGCACAGGACAAGACGCAATGCATTTCGACCTCTTGGGTCTTCTTCAGGCGAAAACAAATAAAATTTAGGACAGTGAAGATGAAGAAAGAAAGAAAAAAAAAAAGACACTTATCTAGTCATGGTCAAAACAGCGGCCATTTTGATCATGACTAGATAAGTGTCTCTTCTTTTTTCTTTCTTCATCTTCTCTGTCGTTCGTTTTCAATTTTTTTTTTTTTTTTTGGTAGTTGTATTATTAAGATACATGCTCAATATTTCATCAAATATAAACCGAAATAAAGTTACTTAGCCACCAAACGAAGGAATAAACACACTACAACACAAGCACAACGGGTTTCGACGTGTTGGTTGGAACCGATATCCACGATATAGCTGCGTTACTATAAGCCTTTCCTATGATCCATAAACTTGTGAAGCATAAGACAGGCATGATTAAGGAAGTGGGAAAACATATATACTCCTCTTCATTCTGATTTCATTTCACGATTCACGGTTCACACGTGTATGGGCATTTACCGAGGATGCTGGGAGCTGCTCCAGGTTTATCCTGGATATGCCTTTGGAGCGTACACGTGAAGTCGTAATAATAATAATAATGATGATAATAATAATAATAATAATAATAATAATAATAATAATAATATAATAATAATGAATATTTCTATAGCGCAAATCCTAGATTAGCTCTAAGCGCTTTACAAGGACTAACGAAAACACGCACGCACGCACGCACACACACGCGCGCGCACGCACACACACACACACACACACACACACACACACACACACACACACACACACCACACACACACACACACACACGCATTCACTTTAAACTCACTCTCCCTATAACAAAACGTAAACGATTTATTTCATACAAAACAGAATGTTAAACGATGCAAAACAAACAAACAAAACAACAACAAAAAAAAGCAAAAGAAGGTCCGGTTGAATAAAACCACTGCAGTGTGGACAGCTACTCCATATCGTGGTGTTTAAATCATCACAAGCGAATAACACATTCGTTTTACACTATGGAAAGAGACAAAAGGGATCATGACTTACTTGGACAGAAATGGGTCAATGATCTACGAAAAAAAAAAAAAAAAAAAAAAAAACAGCGACAGTCGAATGTAAGAATGATTGAAAAAATAAAAGAAAAAGATGCACCTGAAGGTGTGGGTGAGACCCAGAGAAGTGCTGTCCTCAACTGGCAAACAAACCAGTTGGGAGCAATCCTGCACCAACTTCGGAAGCCTGCGCTATGTTCACGTAGGGTGTAGGCACGCACAGGGCATACCATGAAGACGTCAAGGGACATAACTGTTTCCTTGCAGATGCCATAGTGTAACGGCCATGCGACGAGACACGACAGAGACAAAGAGAATGAT
>JADBJO010001583.1:357500-360000 GCA_016801955.1 Conus betulinus | reverse complement strand
ATGACCGAGTGTGACACTTGCAGCCTTCTGGCCACCTCTCGGACGCCTACTCCGTCCTGCAGCCAGGCGATAGCTCGGGCACGATCGAAATTTCTCAACTTTCTTTCTCGCTGGCATGTTGGTGTTGTGCTTCAGAACGGGTATTCGACGGCTTTTATGGCCATTGTGGTGAGCACAACGCACTCCCATACCTTCATGCTGTCACGTGCATCAGGATTTTCACCTGTAGACAGTTCGAGTCAGTGTGCACGGATTGCTGACAAACAGCTTGTTTTGCCAAACAAGAGCACTTTTCTGCACGCTCAAGGGGAGTCAGTGCAGCTGTGCATGCTTGGCAGTATTTATTGAGAAGGCCTGACGACTGTCGCGTTCAGAAACCTTGGCAATTACTAACCTTTATTTGATATTTGATTTTGAACTCTCTTACATCAGAGGTCAACGAACCGCACTTTTGACCACTCCAGCCATGAACACAGTCCACAATACAACAACCTCCTGCCATCTTTCACTGTGTCCTTTTTACCCATCCCCCATCCCCCCAGAGAGAGAGAGAGAGAGAGAGAGAGAGAGAGAGAGAGAGAGAGAGAGAGAGAGAGAGAGAGAGAGAGAGAGAGAGAGAGAGAGAGAGGAGAGAGACGGCAGAAGCGGGGGCAAAATGAATCGTAGTTACTACTTAAAAAAAAAAAAAAGCTGAAAGCAGATAGGCAGACAGACAATGTAACGATGAGGATGAGGATGATGATGATGACGACGATGACGACGATGTTGCCGCTGCTGCTACTAATGACGATGATGATGATGATGATGATGATGATGATGATGATGATGATGATGATGATGATGATATTGACAGCTCCCTGCGGACTTCTTCACCTGAGACTGTGACGAGACCCAGTGTGGCTGTGTATGCACGGCGTAAAACCAATGACACAGAAGACAGAAAAATGGAATCCCACGCTCTATTGTCCCTTCCCACCACCTCCATTCCCACTCAAACAGCCCTGCCATCTGATTCCTCTGGTCTGACGTTGGCAGGGACACCTCATCTGAGCGAGAAAGACACATTGCCAGTGGTCGAAGTTCATGTCAGAAGTCATCTATCGCATTCGTATGTTTTGCGCTTACCCTTAGACTCAAGCCCGGAGAAAGGCAGAACTATTAAATGTTGTTGATGAGAGAGAGAGAGAGAGAGAGAGAGAGAGAGAGAGAGAGAGAGAGAGAGAGAGAGAGGAGATGAGAGAGAGAGAGAGAGAGAATTTAAACTTCAGACTTAAGATGTTTTATTCAGTAAGGCCATTGGCTCATTTGAAGGGGAAGTAGCACAGCCATCCACATTATAATAATATTATGTAAGAACAAATGATTAGTCAGGTAAACAGAAACAATCATACCGATGAGAACATCAACTAAGACGTCGTCATTAAATCTCTGATGATAGACGCCGTAAACAAAAAAAACGTACCTAAACTCCTAATAACCTTATACATGTTAGAGCTAAGTAGCAACTGTAAACGAAACAGGCATGGGCGTCTACACTATTTCTGTGGGATCAGTTTTTGGCGAAATTTTTTTCTAAAGCGGGGCAAAGGAACATAAAATGTATTTCATTTCCCTCAACTTGTATACACAATGGACACGCCAAGTAATTTTGTGTATGGTGTCTGTAACGTCAGTAATGAGTCCTTATTCCAGAAACATCTACTCTAAATTTTAGCAATTGGGGTTTTCAAACGCACGTCGAAATTGAAATTTAAGTAAGGCTGAATTCATTGAAAACTAGAACAATTTCTGTAGAAATCATACTGTTTAAATGTTTGGATACGTTCGTCCCACACATTTTCCATCTACAATCAATGAACCTTTGTCGAAAAATACGAATTAGCTATTTTTATTTCCAACACCCTGAGTCAGCCAAATATCCCAAAGTCCGTGCTTACACAAATCAAACGCACATTTGAAACCCAGTTCGTTTTCCCCCTTACATCCAATTCTAGCAACATCTCATAAGACTTACGAAGGGATCAACAATGATCCATGTGTAAAAGCTTTAACCAATAGCGCACACATCTAACGGCTGAACTAATCTACAGTGGGTATCTATTGGACTCCCAATACACCAAATCATCAGAGATACGCCCTGTCGAGGCCTACAACCTTCTTATCTTCTTCAAAGCAAATAAATTCACTGCCTTACAACGAACAACGGCATTATTTAAAACCCAAATTACAGCCCCCATACATCAAAATAGGCTGTGTCTGGGAATCAAATACTTTAAAGAATAACTCAAGCGATTTATTATTCAAAGCACTAATCTTTTTATTACGCATATCAAAGCATTCTTTGCCCTGCATGCAAGCTCATTACAAGGAAAGGTAAAATTAGGCGAGTAGAAAAATAGATTTCCCAGAATTTATACACATTCAACACAAGTATAATAAGTCCATCATACATCCATCTTTCCCTCGCCGCCAGATCATCTCCCTTTCAAAACACTACAAT
>JADBJO010001583.1:332500-352500 GCA_016801955.1 Conus betulinus | reverse complement strand
CAGTTAACAAGCATATAAATTTGCAATGCCCATCTTGCGCCGAGCTTGAGAAGATACGTCACTGCTCGTTCTGCGTTTCCATTGACATGAAATTGTTTATCATGCCTGAAGAAGACCTAAGAGAGCGAAACGCGTCGTGATTTTACTTTATAGTGTGTTTGTCCATGTTAACTTGCAGATTTACTTTAAATTCCTCTTTGTTTTCTTTCATTGAACCAGGAACAACTCTCTGCATTTCCGTCACGTTGGTTTGAAGGTTCCTCTCCGGCAAAGCGAGGCTCACATGAGAACATGTTGAGATGATGTCCTATCGGCAGCAAAATATTACATCTTAACGTTGGCAACAACAGGCAGGCTCTGCTCTACCTTACTTTCTTTCTTGTACTTTTAAATCCTGACAAAATCCCCTTTTTTTGATTTAGTGTATCCATTGCAAAAACAGGCTTCCTATTAAAGAAATATATGAATGATGAAAGGAGGGGGAAAGGCAGAAAGACAGAACGAAGGGAAAAAACAAAAAACGAAAATAAGCGGGAAGAAACGTGGTTAATGGAATTTCCATTCACTGATGTTCTCCGTGGTCCAGTCAGATGCTGTGAACATTCTGGGCCTCAACTGAATCAGACTTTTACAGCAACTTGTGTACGCCAATATATCAGGTGCTCGCTATAAATATAGAAACCCAAGGGAGCGTAATAACAAAATGGAACGCGCTTCTCTCTTTAGCAGATGTTTGTTAGCACATACTTATTTAATCACCAGCTTGTTTCACTTGTGATTTGACTTCAAAGCGGTGACAGACCTGATACGGCCTTTGCGGTTGGCTGGTCTGCAAGCAACTTTATCTTATCTTATTTTACCACATTTGTTCTGTTATGAGAGCGGAACCAGAAACCAGCATACGCTTGGCACGGTCTAGATTTGCTCTCGCTGTCTACATCTTCCGTGCCATTTCAGTGACTTTACTTCCACACTGCTGCTTGATATTTCCACATACGCAAACCAACCCACGCTTGTCCAAAAATCCACAGATAGCGATCACTATAGACTATAGATCAACCCATCAGATGAGATACTGCAGTGCTGCTGATTCCGCTCGGGAGTTATTCAGTGGTGCCTGTTCTCATCCAAACTGCACAGGACATTCCATCCTAAGCCGCAGTTCATGACAATGATAACGTAGTCGTGGAGCGGGCGTGAATGAGCGTACTCCTCTGGAAGCTGACCCTCATCACGTCCGTCCAACGACAGTCCCCCCTGACTGTTCCGTTCTTCAGATCATGATGCAACAGGTATGGACGTGGAATAGAATCCGAAGCTGGTGGGCTCCTTGAAATCAGGGCACGAAATACCACAGAATTTTAAACATTTAAAGAGCTAGTGAGAATGAGAAAGTCCATGTTGAAGAAGATTTCCACTCTGGTCACAGACATGACTGGTCTATACCCTACGTTTCCTTTCAAAACGTACCACCGTGCCTGATGGGCCAGAGAGATAAAGGCACCTGTTGAAATTCATCCAGTGGTTTGACAACACTCAGCCGTGTGGCCACAGAGGAGCGATGCTTTCATCTCACGACCTATGGCTCATGAAGATGATATGACGTCATTACCCTATTCTCTCTTCACACAGCATACTGGTCACATGATGATATGATCTGTGCACCTTACCTTCTTGTAAAGATCTACTGTTAAAAGAATAATACGATACCTTTCTGCACCCTCACGATTCATTGTCTATAAAATTTTGTAATACAATTATGATTTCTTTTACTTTCTCAACCTGACCTACTGTTCATAAGATGATTTGATTACATACTTCATCTCCACGATGTCATAATATGATTATCTTGTTTTCTCACCAGGACTGCTATTCAAAAGATTATATCTTTGATTACTCTGCTTTCATTTTACAATCTATTTTTCATAAGATGCTATGATAATATTAGCAAGCATTCTCTTCAAGACCCATTGATGATGAGAAGAAAAAAAATCCTAGTTTACTTTCTCTCACGACACCTAGTCCGTAAGATGATGGGATATGTCTACTTTATTTTCCTTTTCTCGATCTGTTCATCATAATATGTGCTCGGGTACCTATTTTCGTTTGGAAGAACTATTGTTTGCTAGATAATAGGTCGTGATCAACCCTACTTCAGTTTCTGTGCCCCTCCAGAGGCATTGCCCACGTCGCTCATGCCAACTCCTTGACCACAGCTATACCCTGGCTTGTTCTGCTACAGCCCCGACATCGGCAATCCATAGGAAGCAGTCAATGTCGAGTCGTGTTGAGGCAACCCAACAGAGGAGGCACCACACTGCTGCCGAGTCACTCCGGTCGTATTCGGTGGTATCTGTTCTGATTCAACATACAGGAGGGTATCATCTACTAATCCCCTACCGACGACAATGAATGCGTGGTCACGGAGCCAGTGTGTTTTGGCCTGTGTTCCGAAAATAACAACAATCACCACAGTGGGGCAGTGGTTACTGTCGCGCGAACTGCAGGCTGGAAAAAGGGGAGGGGGAGGATGGGTGTGTGTGTGTGTGTGTGTGGGGGGGGGGGGGGGGGGGGGGGGATCTGCGTATCTCATTATTTTCAGTTTTATCTGCTTTAGCACATACACAACTACAGCTGTATAATGCTTGCTGATATTTAGTACGGAGAGAAAACGAATGCGATGTCAGCGACTATTATGCGGTTTGAAACTGCTAGCGTCAGACTCATTGAAAGGCTATTCTTAAAGATAAATAGAATTTTCTGTCGGTCAAATGCATCGTTGGGTATTAGATCTCTGATAACGTCCAGCTAGTCCTTTTCATAATGAAAATTTCCTTAGACTTCATTCGGTAGCTTAAGCTGCCAAGCAATTCCTGCTCATCAGTGAAAATAAAGATGACGACCAGCCGCCGTGGCGAAGTGGTTAGCGTCGCGGACTCCCGGCTGGGAGGTCGTGGATTTACTGATACCAAAGCAAGTGAGAAATACTAGTAAGTCCTTGATGCAAAAGACAACTCAGGGTCGGAAACGGTGGTGTGTTCTGGCACAATGAGCCTACAGAACATGGGAGCAAGTGTGCCAGACACATTCCTTTGCCAGCCCAGCACCAAGCCACTACCACTGTGCTTCAACACGTCGTGGTGGCCATCACCTCTTTGACTGTTCAACTCCAGTTAGTTTCGAAGTGAGATAATAACAGGCGGAAATGAACGTCCACCTTGAGCCGATTTCGCGAAGATAAGTAACTGCTCGTTCTTCGTTTTCATTGTCCTGATTTTTTTTTGTGGCATCAGTTATCGGATCACTGGAGCACCTAAGGTGGTGATTTTTTTTCCTAATGCCAAAATCCACCTCATCTTTTTTTTGGTGCTCACACTGTCCTCTTCATCTGAAAAAAAAATCGAAAAAAAAAAAACCAGAAACAATTTCCACCACTAGCTTTTTTTTTTTGGGTCTTTTTTTTTTTCTTTTCCCTCCTTTTTTTTTTTTCGAACCAGTCTCTTTCACTCAATGCATAGTTTGTATGTTCTTTAAAAATGGACATATTTTTGCTGATTGTAGTGTTTTTGCGTTTGATACAAAGTGTCTGGGTTTGTTTATGTTCTGATGTGTGGTGTACTGGCACTCTCACTCTGATAATGTGCTGCTTATACAAAGAAAACAACATAAGTTAAACAATAGATTTAATTATTTTCTTTTCTTCACTTTTTCCAAAGAGAGAGAGAGAGAGAGAGAGAGAGAGAGAGAGAGAGAGAGAGAGAGAGAGAGAGAGAGAGAGAGAGAGAGAGAGAGAGAGAGAGAGAGAGAGACAGAGAGAGAGAGAGAGAGAGAGAGAGAGAGAGAGAGAGAGAGAGGGAGAGAGAGGGAGAGAGGGAGGGAGGGAGGGAGAGAGAGACGGACAGACAGAGGCGGCGGCATCGTAGCAATGAATGCAAAAGTTGTTCAAAATCGTCTTACCAGTTGGCTATTCGCCAATACGGCCAGCCTTATAGCGAAAAGAAAGGGTCTACAAGGAAGACAAGGGGAAGCCAATACGCATGACAAAGACTTTGGAGTTTTGCTGTTGTTGTTGCTTTCCCTTTTCTTTCCCTCTCCATATTGCCCCCCCCCCCCCCCCACCCCCCCCTCCCCCAAACGTCCATCCCCCTCTCTTCGTCCATCCTCCCCTTGCTTTTTCTAAACTGTAGAAATAATTAGTGTTACGTTCACCCTCTTCAATCCACTTAATTCGTGCTCTTACCTGCGAAACTTTTGCTTTGTGTGCTTGTAGTAATTCTAACTTTTGTTTTAATATCAAATATTGTTCTTGGTTGTCTTTACTCGTAACGTTAGGAATCATTTGTTTTTCAACTTCCAAGATTTCAAACTCTAATTTCTTATTATATCATTTTTTTTTCTTTATTGGCTAGAATTTTACCATATTCATTACAACAATCTCTCATTTTGATTTCACATAATTCCCATGTATGCATATATGAGTTGGAGTCTGGAAGGCTATTAATTTCTCTGTCTAATAAATCATTCATCTTCTGAACAAATACTGGGTCCTTTAACTAACTATTATTAAATTTCCAATAGCTAGGTCCACGATTAAAATCGTTGTTGTTGATTTCTAATGATATCGCTTTGTGATCCGAGTGAGGAAAATTGGTGTGTTCACACAAAAAACACTGAACTGTAGCATTCCCTCGGATAAAAAAAAAACAGTAATCTAAGCGACGGGCAATAAAGGGTTTGCTCGAGACCAAGTGAAGTCTTTTTCGCTTCTATGATATGCTCTCCACATGGACGTACCACTGCGGACCGGAAGATCTTACTCATGTTATCAATACCTCTTTGTCCTCTGGTCACGTTCCTGAAATCTTCCGGTCGCAGTGGTACGTCCATTGATCAAGAAACCTTCATTAGATAAAATGCTTTAAAGGATCATCGGCCTGTATCAAATTTGTCATTTCTATCAAAATTATTGGAGAAGATCGTTTTGGAACAAATCTAGAGCATCTCGAAAAGAATCACCTTTTGAATCCTCATCAATCTGCTTACAGACGAGGCCATAGTTGTGAGATAGCACTCCTCTGTATAGTCAATGACTTCCGCTGCGGCTTGATGATGGGGAATGTTTCTTTATTAGCGATGTTAGACCTCTCCGCAGCATTTGACACGATTGATCATAATATTTTGTTCTCACGGCTTCAAATTTCCTTTGGATTCAAAGCCACAGCTCTCGACTGGATTATCTCTTACTTGACTGGGCGGACTCAGACAGTGTGTGTACAGGGCAGATACTCAGACATTTCTCCTCTTAGGTACGGTGTGCCTCAGGGTTCTGTACCAGGGCCTGTCCTTTTTGTGCTGTATGCTAGTCCTGTGTCTGACGTCATCAGTGGTCACGCCATGTCGCATAAGAGCTTTGCTGACGATACTCAACTTCATCAGTCGGCCTCCATTGCTGAAACTGACTCACCGATTTCTCGAACGCGGGGATGCATTGCAGACCTGAAGGACTGGATGACAACTAACAAACTAAAACTAAACGACGACAAGACGAAACTCATGTTCGTGACAAAACAGCCTAACCATCCTTCTCTGCCTTCAACTGTCACTATCAATGACTGTACTGTCTCTGTCTCCACATCTATCCGCAGTCTAGGAGTCATTCTTGACCAATCCCTCTCCTTGAGAAACAGGTTTCAAATATTTGCCAGATTGCTTATTTAGAACTAAGAAGAATCAGCTCTGTACGTCACCTTCTCTCTACAGATGCTACAAAAACTCTCATTTGTGCATTTGTCTTATCTACAATAGGTTACTGCAACTCACTTTTGGCCGGCCTTCCAAAATACCTGATATAGAAAGATTACAGCGAATCCAAAATCATGCAGCACGAGTCGTCTATAGAGCAGGAAAATATGATCACATCTCGCCTCTACTTCACTCTCTTCACTGGCTATCTGTCTCAAACCGTATCTCGTACAAAATCTCAACTCTCACTTTCTCTGCTCTCTTTGAAAATGGACCTTCTTATCTCTCAGATCTCCTTAAATCTACACCCCCTCTCGACAACTACGCTCGGTGCTGACGACCGCCTTCTACGAATGACTCGCTTCAGGACTACTACTGGTGAAAGATCTTTCTCTTTTCAAGATCCAGCGACGTGGAACAGACTGCCAGACTCTCTCTCAGACATTCAGATTCTACCTCTTCTTTCAAGTCTAAAACTTAAAAACTCATCTATTTTCTCATAATTAGTCAATGCTGGGGGGGGGGGGGGGGGGGGGGGGGGGGAGGGGGGGGGGGGGGGGGGGGGGAGGGGGGGGGGGGGGGGGGGGGGGGGGGGAAGGGGGATAGCCCTTTGGGCCTTTTCAAATGTAGTGTGTGTGTGTATGCTCTCTATTACATATATTTGTTGTATGACTGAACGTTATAGGATTTAGCTTTTGTAGTGATACGTGAAAAATAAGTGAATGTCATACTCGTAAGATTAGGATTTGTTAGTTATTGTAGTAATAGTATTTGTAGTTGGGTGTAAGGTGTGTACTATAGTATATGAGAAGGGTGAATGTAGTATTTTGTAAAGCGCTTAGAGAAATTCGTTTGAGTAAGCGCTATATAAGAAACCATTATTGTTGTTATGTTGTTGTTATTATTATTATTATTAATTTTATATTATTATTATAAATCGTTCACTACCAAAGCAGCGAAATGTTTTCCCCTGCTGCTGTGGTAGGACGGCAGCCAGTACTACAGGACGAGGAATGGGGGACACGGCCGATGCAGATGACACCAGTGACATCGATGACGACGACGACGACTTCTACGGTACAGCCGACGAGGATGACGACAGCGTCAAAGACACTGTCACTAAAATAGACAGCAACAAGTACCGTCAACTAAATACTACATGACGACTCTGCGCTAAATGTCGACGTTGACAGTTTAGGAAGATGGTATTGCTCTGGAATGAGAGAAAGAAAGTCTAATACAGTAGCAGACTATGAAGGAAATAATGTGGGCGAGAGTTAGAATGCGGTCATGGTGCATGTGGGAATAAATGACTTGAGGATCCACACGCCAGAGGCTGTGGGGAAAAGGACTGAAAACCTACACGCTTGTTCTCCTAAAAAAATCCCAAAGGGATGAAGACAATTATAGAATGATAGCACCATCGAGGGTCGACACCCCTCTCTGCTAAAGGAGAAGGGCTGAACGCGTTGGTCCATGCGGAATTCGTCTGAGGAGAGAGTGTCGTTCATCTCTCACTATCGGCTTCAGGGGTATCAGAGCTAAGGTCACATGAGGGACGACATACACCCTTCACAGAAGGAGTCTGGCATCATGGCGGGATTTTTTTTTCTGTCCCAACCTCTGCGCCACTTCAGAGGCAGTGCATCCACTCCGCTCATTTCTGACACCCCGTCCAAAGCCACAGTCCGGTCGGCCCCGCTGCTGCAGCCCCGGCACCGGCAATCAGCTGGTTTTTTGTGTTGTGGGTAGAGAAAAACAGGAAGCAGTCGATGTCAAGTCGCCAAGATGCAACCCACCGGAGGAGACACTACCCGGACAATGCATACAGAGACGAGCGGACAGGTCAGTTTCAGTTTCATCAAGGAGGCGTCACTGCGTGCGGACTAGTATTATATGCTGCACCACACCCGCCGAGTTTTGAGACCACACTGTGCATGATTTTAAGTTGATGGATAAATGAATTAATAATGAAGTTGGGAGAATTTAAGAAAAGGGTCTCGTGGCTATGACTTTGCAGATGTCTTACCTATGCATTTGCCCAACGCGCTGGTCAGACCTAGAGACAGGACGGGTCACTGCTGAGGATATTACCTTGACAATTAACACCAGGGCGCTGACGGAGATGGCAGTGCTGTGACAATCAATACTCAAAATAATCACTGCGACATCCACCTTAAGAGACGTTATCCTGATCGCCTCAGCACAGAACCAAACACACACACACACACACACACACACACACACACACACCACACACACACACACACACTCATATATATATATATATATATATATATATATATATACACTATGCACGCAGAGAGAGAGAGAGAGAGAGAGAGAGAGAGAGAGAGGAGAGAGAGAGAGAGAGGGGGTCTTAGTGCTCAGAAGGGATTAGAAGAATTGATGTTTGAGAAGGTATAGGGAAGGAGTATAGGGATGTGCAAGCTACACACATGGCTGGTACTCCAATATTGCTCCTCTTGCTGCTTTCTCACAGAACCAAAACACACACACACACACACACACACACACACACACACACACACACACACACACAAACGCAGAGAGAGAGAGAGAGAGAGAGAGAGGAGAGAGAGAGAGAGAGAGAGAGAGAGAGAGAGAGAGAGAGAGAGAGAGAGAGAGAGAGAGAGAGAGAGAGAGAACGAATGATTTAACGAGGTAAGTTTACAAAGCCCATTCTCATGCAGGGGTTACGATGGGGGTAGGGCCGTTCGAAAATGAATGTCAAGGAATGCACACAAACAATGAATGTAAGAAAAACAACATCGCGATGAGGGAAACCCAAATCACGGAACTAATTAACAAACTTCGAACACCGATGTGATTGTCATCGAGGCTTCCAAAACGTTTATCCACAATCAACAAGATTTCCGTTCTTCACATCTGAATTGGCGCTGGAAGTCAGTTGCGCACTGTCTCTGTCAATAGAATGAACGCTTTCCATATTTCTTATCCTTCCCTGTAGATACGCCATAATGTCACTGGTAATCACGTTCTCTGGACGGTCGTTCTGTTGTCCATTCGCCGGAGGCCTGTCCGGATCACAAAGCACATCACAATATTTATCAACACAGTCTTGATTAGCGCTTGGCTTCACTGATGCAAAATCCAAGACCGACGCTTCATCGTGTGAAACTGCCCCACAGATTCTTTGTCACACTGCTCCAAGTTGATCTCTGTTCGCTTGTCACCGTGCTGTATTTCTTCTGCAGGCTGGGTTACAGGACAGAGGGAGATGGCTGTCATTGAAAATCTCATCGTATGTAACTGGTCTCTCGCTGGTTCTGTCAACGTAGTAGACTACGCTAGGAGGTGTTGGCCAAAAAATAATCCGGATGGAGAAACATACATTTTCACTCGCCGTTTACTGATTGCTTCTGTAGGTCTCTGCCCTGTGTCTATCCCTGTTCAGCTGTGACGGGCACTTACAATGATACGTCATGCTGTGGCCTTGAGTTTGAAGAGAATCGCAGAACGACGACAGTTTTTGTTTTCCTCTGCCCTCTATTTTGAATGACGACAATGTCATTTCCTCCAGTGCAGCGTTACGGGTGGCTTCTACAGTGGATGGGAGACCTGGCAGGCGTTACGACTCACAGTGATACGAGTAGAATTTTAACGGCTGAAACAGTCTTGCTGGATGCCGGCCAAGGGGGCTGGCCACCGAGACTCACAAGTTGATACGAAGTAGAGAAATTTGCCGGAGCGGCTGAAACACGTCTTGCCGGATGCCGGCCAGAGGGGGGCCACCAGAGAGAGAGAGAGAGAGAGAGAGAGAGAGAGAGAGGAGAGAGAGAGAGAGAGGAGAGAGAGAGAGAGTGGGAGAGAGAGGAGAGAGAGAGAGAGAGAGAGAATTCTCTGTGGGACTCCATCTGTGTTTTAATTATAAGTATAATAGAAAAAATTAGTGAACAGCATTGATGGTGTTAAATATTTTCATGTTTATGAGAGTATCATCATTGGGTTGTTTTTGATTGCTTGGGTTTGTTGGTCAGTCGTGTGTGGTGTGTGTGTGTGTGTGTGTGTGTGTGTGTGTGTGTGTTACTTTAACGCCTTTGCATTAAACGTAGCTTGTGTCACGCACGAACTGGTACAGGTCGGCTCAATGACAATTATGGAGTGTGGCCCGTCCATTCCAAGGTGGGCAGTGGACATGAAGTGCGTGAATCCTGTCGGTTACCTGTAAATTCTTGGAGGGGGGAGGAGGAGAACGCATAAACTCGCCGGAATAGTGGGTGTTACGTGCGTAAACAAACACTCGTGAAACTGGCGTTCTTCGATGTGATCGGGGGAATTCCGTGCATGTGAGTGCTGTCTTGTGAGTTCCCGAGGTGAATTCGAGTGTCATCGTGTGTCTGCAAGTCAGTACGAATTGAGGCTTTATCCGTAAAGGTTGGGTTGGCCTTGTGCTCAAATTTATTTCTGCCGTTGGGGCAGGGGTTCAGGGTATGCCCTTGACCGACTTGTGAAGGTTTGGCTACCTGAGTTTTTGACTGTCTGTCGATGTTCGGTGTTCAGTGACGGGTTCTGCATCTTCCAGGGCGTTGGCTGTCTGGCAGTGTTCCGGTGACTGAGGGTGTCGTCCAGTGTGTGTCGTTCTGTTTTGACCAAGATTCCGGCTAGTTTCTTCTTACTTTCCACTGCACAGCGAATCCGTTAGGGTCGGCCTCTCGGGTTGGGGGGGTCGTTTTACCTCCACACTTCCACTGTCATCCCTGCCCATTCCTCTGCCTGGAGTGGGGACGCACCTGGATCCGGCAGGGTGTGTTCTGGACTGGACGCCGACTCCGTCTTCTGCAGTCCCAGTGTTTCTATCTTTTCTTCGGGGTGGGCAAGCACCTCGAGGGCCCCACTAAAGGTGTAATGTGCGGTACATCATCTGCGTGTGAATTGTGAGTGGTGTAGTCGGTGCCTAGTAGGTAGGGGACCGGAACTCTCTTCGATTCATCATTACTTTATTCCAGCTGCTTCGTCTCAAACGCTTCAGTGTAGGTCGGTTTTTTTTTTTTTTTTTTAAACTTTTTTTTGTCGGTACGGTGATGTGAGGGACGTGGTGAATCAGAGACAGACATTTTTACGTGGTGATATTGGGAAACACTTATTATATTGCCGTGGGTTTGTTTGTTTGTTTGCTTTTAGATTTTGCGTGTGTGTGTGTGTGTGTGTGTGTGTGTGTGTGTGTGTGTGTGTGTGTGTGTGTGTGTCCGCCAGGGACTTTGAGTGAGATGCTTATAGTGCAAGATTGGGTTTTCGGGTCACTTGAACAAATTAAGTGCTTTAAATGATATTGTGGGGATTGAGTTTGGGTGTAGAGATAGTCTGACACCAGTAGAGAAAAATTAGTATAAGGAATACAGCTTGGTAGAAGGAAGGTGTGCGCTGAAGCATCGCGCGTGGGCATCTTGGGTTCGGTGGAATATCAACCTTGTTTGATATTTCAGCCCGGGATTACCAGGTGATGTAGTTCTTCACCCATGTTCCTTCTGGTATTGGCCTTCAGTGGGCTGAGGTGTGTGTGTGTGCCTCTTGAGGGAAGGGTCATTACATTTGAATGCGCAGCACTTGCGTGCACAGGTATGCATAAGGGGCCATGTGGTGATGGTCGCGCATTGGTGTTATTAGTATAGTTGGATTCCTTTTCGCTTTGTTTGTTTGTTTTTTTCCGTGTGGGGAAAACTGCGTGTGTGTGTGTTGGATGTCAAGATCTTGGTGTTTTCATCTACCAATCTGTTGGTGAGACTACGTGTGTGAATGCAAATAAAGCCTTCTGTTTGTGCACCATATTTCCCTTTGTGTTGGTTGTGTGTGGCGTTCGTACTCTCAGGTAAACGGGGGAGGGGGGGGTGGTTATAAAGGGGGGTATATTCATACATATATCCCTGTTTACTGTCTTATACGGTGATAGCCTGTTTTTAAGATTTTTGTTTTCGTTTTAATTATCTATTAATTACACAAATATTGCGACTCCGCTTCGCCTGGTCTACAGTTTCCCTAACTCGATCCCACTCGCACTTTTCCTACCCTCACCTCTCATCTTCTGTCAGGTTTGGGTGGAGGTGGAAGAGAGAGGAGAGAGAGAGAGACGAGAGAGAGAGAGAGAGAGAGAGAGAGAGAGAGAGAGAGAGAGAGAGAGAGAGAGAGAGAGAGAGAGAGAGGGAGACTTGATTTTTACTGTGTAGAACCCACCTTGGCTTAGAGCTGTGTCAGGCCTATTGACGTAGGCTAGAACACCAAGGCTACATCAAAATGTTGTTATGCTCTGCATAGTTATGCCGGGATTGTCTTTAGCTGTGACAAGCTCCTAGCATAACATTATCAGTCTCCAAAATCCCCCGAAGTCGGACTGTGCTGCCCACATGGCGGGGGTAATCAAAAACGGTCACACACGTAATGTTCTCATCCCCAGTTGATGCATTTGTACCATTGTGTTCATGTACTGTGGCTGTTCGGATGATCCCTGGAGTCTTTTAGCCAGGGCACAACAACAACAACAACAACAACAACAGCAACAACAACTATGTAGAACATTTTAGGCTACTTCTAATACCTATCCATCACACACACCCCTTTCGCCCTACGCTTCCTACCCCTCCCCACCCCCCCCCCCCCCCCCCTCCTCCTCCGCCCCTCCTCTTCTAGAAGATGAGTCAATTGTCTGCCTGATCTAAAAGTACCGAAGCGCGGAAATGTCATCCGCGGTAGCCTGATGGTTGACTCTAAATAACTGAATTTAACTGGGAAACGTACACGCTTAGAAAATTCAATTCTGATTTACATTGGTCGTCAGCGATTACGTGCACTTACTTGCTGATCGGTGTACGCTGCCGTTTGGCTGCCAACTTGTTACACCATTTTTTTTTTTTAAGAGGAACTATAATTAATCCGTCAGACAAAGGGGGCACTCAAAATGACAAGACAAGAAAAAAAAAAGAAGACGCGTTTCGACCTCTTTGTTCTGCTTCAGGCGAGATAGAATATATTCGGACGACGAAAACGAAGAAACGGCCATCAATTGTCTCCTCACATTCGGAGCAAGACGGGCGTTGAATTGTTACAAAAAAGCCATGATCTAAAGACTGGTAAGAGGGACGGGTTTGTACATCTGATTACGCGGAACAGTAGGTACCGGCCTATAGTGTCCATTGTGGGACTGCTTGGACTAGACCTTTGGTCTCTCTAGTTCAGACAGTCTCGCCACCGGACAGATCAGGCAGCCGGGGAAACCCTTCATCCCCTCCCTCTTCCATCTCCTTCTCCCGCCTTCATTCATCCGCACCTGCCTGCACTCCGCGCCTCTGGCCAGAGTAACCTCCTCGGGAAAAATTAGGATAAACGGAGGGTACGGTAACAACGTTGGCTTCAGTAAATACGGTCGGGGCTGTACAGTGTCGAGCGTGTGACGGGAGTTTAGAGGATGGACCCAAGGATCAGTGAAGGCTGTGACAAAATGGTCAGGATAGGCTGCCAGCCGACCTTTCCGCTGACAGATTATTGAATTACCATTATGGTTATGATGTTTTTGATGGAGGTGATGACGATAATGAAGACGATGATGTAGATGTGATGGTAATCGTCGTTATTGTCATACCTAGAAATAGCTATAGTAATCGTAGTAGGAATAGACTTCATATTTGGATGATCAAATCAGATTATATGCGTAGTCATAATGTTAGCAATTACAATAAAAATGATAATAACCGACGATGATGGTGATCATCATCATCATAATGAAATCATAATTACTTGGGAATCCCTTTCGACTTATTCCGTCTTACTCTCATACTGAAAAAGAAGAAGAAGTAAAACAATGAACTACCGCGCAGTATGACGCTTAGAAACCATAAAGAATGCAAACCTTGTGTCTTCAAAAGCAAGGAAAGAGAAAAAAGTAATGAAAAAAGAACAAAGTTGATTTATTGAGCAACAACCACGAGACACAAATTCATAGTGAATAGGGGAACAAGCGGCCGAGGGGTTGGTCGGGTGGACGAAAACGGAGAGTAGTGAGTGTGATGGGATATGAACATGCACCATCTCCCGTTTTAAGGCAGGTTTCGGATCCAGTCATCGCAACCTGTGCAAGTTTAAAAACAAAGTTTGCACTTGAACAGATAACAAGCACAAAAAGCGACAGAAAACACTACAAGAAATATAATTTCAATCTTGTGTTCCTCTTCAGGTATCTTTATTGCTTCAAAGTTACAGAAGTCTCTGAAACGCTATCTTTGTTCGGACTGCTTGAAATATACATTTCTAAAAGTAGTGCAATGCTTTGTTTGCCTTGTAACAACGAAGAAAGGAACAGTCACAGACAAATCAATACATCCTGACGTGCCACACTGAGATCTCGGTACAATGGGCAAAACGTAGATGAAATGGTGTACCTTTGTCACTTATTTTCTACACAAAGAAACAGCCTGTTTGAAGATCATTGTTCGGCGAAAGAGCGTCACGTTTAGCATGTGACAATGTCTAAAATAACAGACATTGATTTTACTTACATAGATTTTTTTTTTTCAACAATGATTATGAACGTTTGGCACATTGCATCTCTCTCTCTCTCTCTCTCTCTCTCTCTCTCTCTCTCTCTCTCTCTCTCTCTCTCTCTCTCTCTCTCTCTAACAGTGCCAACTGATTACGCATGCCGTGGCCTAAAAGTATGTGAGGATACCATGTATACCAGCATCATCACGTTGTATATATATGAAGAGAAATCCAACTCAGTCCATTTTCATTTGAAATTTTCCTTGCATTTGGCAGGCAGCGTTTCCTTCCATTCTAGTCAAGGATTGAATCACATGCTATGCTCTCGATGAGGTCATGAGTTTTGTCTCACCCAGAGCAATTTAAACCAATATGTAGCTTAATCTGAAAGTGAAGTGGCTGCCGGCAGACATCAAAACAAATTTTAAAGAGAAAATATAGTTATTCCGCCGGACAAAAGAAACGGACAAATTACAAGACAAAGCAACCCGTTTCGACCTCTTTGGTCTTCTCGATACCTATTGCGTATCTTTTTTAAAAGCTTCGTTTCGTTTACACAACTGCATTAGCTGCAAACGACAGTTGTTTATAAAATCAACTTTTTTTCTGTGATTGACACAGATTACTACTACAGATTTGGGGAAGAGTAAAGAATCTTTAAAATAGTCGGGAAAAATACCCAGAAATTGAGCAGAGGCAAAAACCCACAAAAAATGCATCACCACTGCCAAAATAATTTAGTGAAAGAGAACCAGCAAACAACATTCCCGCCGCCAAAGTCACTTAATCAAAGAGCGGGGAAAGGGGAGGGGGAGAAGGGAGAGAGGGGAAGGGGGGGGGGGGGGACAGGGGGGAATCGGCCATGTGGTCCATCCAGTGAACTACGGGTCACACTGACCACAGCTGCCAGGCCTGGAAATCAGCTCCGAACGCGGACCAGAGGAGACAAGCATCGCGACAGTGAAACTTCCAGGAGGGGGAGGGGGAGGGGGAGGGGGAGGGGGGGGAGGGGCGTGGGAGGGGGAGGGGAGGGTGAGGTTGATGGGGAAGCTGTCGGGAGGAAAAGGATGATTTCGTCTGCCACCGAGGTTGGTGTGCACTGTAGCTACCCCTGGTCAGGTTTACTGCCTGGATGTCTTTGTAATGATGGTGTTTTGTGATGTGTTGTGTAATGCTGCCATGATCAGAGCTGTGTGTTTCTCCATGTTTTGTAATTGAGTGTAGAAATGTGCTGTCGTTTAACGTTGTGTGTAACAGCATTATAGCATGGAGCAGAAGAAATCATCATCATCATCATCATCATCATCATAGCTCAAGTCAAGTCAAGTCAAGTCAAGTCAAGTAAACTTTATTATCTCAATTTGAGAAATTAATTTGTGGTCACACACATTCACAGCAAAATAAACAATAATTTAGCCACATTACCCATTTTCTCACATATGACATACATTCATATAGAGGAATTTGGATTTCAATTAAACATCTTCTCGGTTCAAGAAATCAATGGACAGGGGAATAAAACTTTGTTTAAATCTGACACTTCTGCATTTAACCGATCGATATCTTCGTCCTGACTGAAGAAGGTCATACTGATTTGCAAGGACGTGGGTCTGGTCACACGTAATCTTCTTCGCTTTACAACTAACACGGCACCTATATAGCTCACTCAGACTTTTTTTTAAAATTCAGCTTATTATCTATAAAAGTTCCTAAATATTTGTATGATTCAACACGTTCTACTTCAGCACCTTTGATAAAAAGTGGTGGTACAGCTTTTGGATTCTTTCTAAATCAATCAACATTTCTTTCGTTTTTGTTACATTCAGATCAAGATAGTTATGATCGCACCAGTCAACAAATCTTTGAACCTCCTTGAAGTAAACAGAATCAGAGTTGGAAAGATCTACAAGTGCTGAGTCATCTGAATATTTAATGTACAAAAGTGAATCACTTCCTGAACAATCATTTGTGTACAGAGTAAAAAGCACTGGTGATAAAACAGTACCCTGGGGTGCGCCAGTTGAAATGACTCTGGAAGACGAAACAACACTTTGATATCGAACAGACTGTGTCCTCTGTGTAAGAAAATCAATTATCCAAAGAATGAGCTTGTTACCCACATTTATGTTTAATGAGTTTCTTTGCCATCAGATGTGGTTGTATGGTGTTGAATGCTGATGAGAAATCAATAAAGAGAATGCGTACAAAGGAGGCAGGTTTTTCGAGGTGTGAAAAAGCATGATGGAGAAGTGTGAGTGTGGCATCATCTGTTGATCTGTTCTGTTGGTATGCGAACTGAAACGGGTCTTGGTACTGTGTAGTATCTTTTAAAACATAACTGAGGACAATTCTTTCAAGACATTTCATTGCAACAGATGTGAGGGCAAACTGGTCGGTAATCATTTAAACAGCTTGGGTTGCGTTTTTTTGGGAACAGGACATACAGTGGCATTTTTCCATAAAACAGGAATTATACATTCTCTAAGTGACCAGGTAAACAAAGCTGAAGATGCGCTTACCAATCAATTGTAAATTTCCCTTTGGAATTGTCAGAAGTTTCGGACTTAATGAACGGAGAGTGCGCAAAGAGTTGATTAAAATATCACACGCACGCACGCACGCACGCACGCACGCACGCACGCACGCACACACACACACACACACACACACACACATACATACACACACAGAGACGCGCGCGCGCGTGCTTCCTCTCGCCTTCAAAAACGGTTGTCATCTAGGTCTGTGTAGGAGAACACTTCAGACCATACTTCGCAAACAGCCTATCTGGGCACTGACATCGCTCAAAGGCAGACCGTTTTGTTGGCCAGTGGAACCTGTCTCTGCCCAACAAGAGCCTGTCTTGTCGCTCGATGACAGCCGATCTTGTCGCTGAGAGCCTGTCTTGACGCGTTCGTAGAGGTAGCCTTGCTGTCTAGTATGGGCATGCTCTGGAGTAAAAACAAAAAGTCTGTCCTGCCGACCATTGAAAGCCTGTCTTGTCGAGCTCAAGCTTGACTTTGTGACCAATGACAGCCTGTGTAGTCACCTGTTGAGAGCCTGTCATTGTACCCAATGAAAGCTTGTAATTGTTCCCAATTACATTTCATCTCGTCGCCGATGAGAATCGGTTTTGTTAATCATGAATTTCTGTCTTTTAGCCCAAAGAAAATATTCTTTAGTCGCCTTCGAGAGTATGTCGTGTCATTCTTGCAAACTTGGCAGTCAGGTAGAGCCTGTTTTTGTGTCCAAAGACAGTTTGACTTTTTGCCCAGTGACAGCTGTGTTGTTGAACAGAGACAGCCTACTTGGCCACCCAATAAAAGCCCGTCTTTTTTGCCCAGTGGCAGCATGTCTTTTTCGGCCAATGATAGCTGTCTTGCTGAACACAGAGAGCATACTCTGTCACCTAATTAAACCTGACTTTGTGTCCAATGACAGCGTCTCTCATTGGTCATTGACAGTCCTTTTGTTGACCAAAGAGAGTCTATTTAATCACCCAGTGAAAACCTGGTTTTGTGTCCAGTGACAGCTCTTCGTTTTGCCCGGTGACTGCTGTCTTTTTGAACAAGGAGAAACTATTTTCACACCAATGAACACTTGTTTTTGTGTCCAATTACAGCTTGTCTATTTGCCCGGTGCCAGTTGTTTTGTTGAACAAAGAGAGCCTACTATATCATCCAATGAAAGCCTGTCTTTGTGCCCAATGGCAGCTTGTCTTTGTGCCTTATGACTGCTGTCTTGTTGCCCAAGGACAGTTGTCTCGTCGGCTAAATAGAGCCCGCATTGTCACCCAATAAAAGCCTGTCTTTGTGCCTAATGTCAGCTTGTATTTTTCCGCCACTGACAGCCTGACTTGGTAAACACAGAAAGCCTACTTAGTAAATTAGTCTGGTGAAAACATGTCTTTGTGCCCATGGTAGTTTGTTTTTTTTAGCCGATAGACAGCTATAGTTTTACCCAACGAGAGCCTGTTTTGTCACCCAAATGAAAAAAAGCTGTCTTTGTGTCCAATGGCAGCTTGTCTTTTTGCCCAGTGATAGCTGTCTTGTTGAAGAAAGAGAGACATTTTTGTCGTAATGATTCATCACCATATATATGTTTGAAGCGATACAAATGTGCATTGATTTCAGATACACCAAACCTAAATCACGTGTAAGAAACCGCAAATATCTATCCAATCAAATGAGAGATATGTTTTCACCAAATGGTAGAGGTAAAACTTCGAAAACGTTTTATACCGTTCACTTGGTTTCATGTAACTTTCCCATACGAGCCATCTGTAAATAATCTCTGGCGTAGGGTTTGCACAAATACATTTTCTTGACCAACACCCAGGCATTCCCATATATAACCAAAACCAAATTCATTGAGAAATAATCTAATGTTCGACACCCACCTACTTTTCCCTGTCGAGTCCAAGTCGCATAATAAGATGGAAGATTCCCTTTGGAGTCTCCCAATGCTCATTTTTAATCATTTGATCCAGTAACGAAAGCACCTAATTGCCGAGTTTATGTACACTGGGTACCTGTTTGTCTATCCATATGCCAAGTCATTTGGAGTTTTCATATCCACTCCTAAAAATTTTAAGGCCAAATAAGTGAACTGACAATGCATTCTTACTTATCTATCAAGTCCACACAATTCTGAGTTTTATAGAGTAACCCTTTGTATGTAAGTGTCGAAAATCTTGGAAAAAACTTCTAGAGAATTATTATTCAAATAGTACACTTTTTCTTAAGATATGTAACAAACAAAAAATTGCTCTTTCAGAAAGAGCTCTGCAAGTAGCTGCAAAGCTTTAAATGAGTAAAGATTCAAGATATTTGTAGACTTTTAACCACCACATTGCAATATCATTGTATATTCATCTTTCCCTGGGTGACATGTGCCCCCCCCCCCCCCCCCCCCCCCCTCCTTTCCTAAAAAACTATTACATTAGTCTCATCTATGTTAACGTTTAATTGCAGCTGGTTGGCTGAAGTCTTCAAACTGTTTAGTTGTGCCTGCTAACCAAAAGCCGTTTCAGATAGTAAAAGTATATCATCAGCAGTAAGATGAGCGATTCCACATAATCTGCAGTAACTCTAGCGTCATGTCTTCTGTTATTTACTACTTCTAGCGTTAGGTCGTTTGTAAACAAACAGAGCAGAATAGCGTTGCAGACGTCTCCTTGTTTCACACCTCTAGTATACTGTATGTAATCTCGAGTTTTGTACGAAATCAAATTCTTGTTTTAACAACATTTTACATGCTTCTAATGCATTTAAAGAGGTTTTCTCACAAGACAGGTCACAATGAATTTCTGTTAATTGAATCAAACGCCTTTTCGAAGTCACGAAATGCTACATACAATTTGCGATTAAGCAAAAAAAAAAAAAATGTTTTATGAATTAGAGCCACGAAAGTAAACATACAATCGATTGTTGAATATCCATGTCTAAAACTGCCTGGTTTTTAGACAAGTCTTTATCCAACAAAACTTAAAGTGCTGAACCCAGCTGAACAAGGGTACACACACACACACACACACACACACACACACACACACACACACACACACACACACACATATACATATATATATATATATATATATATATATACATATATATAAATTTTTTTTTTCAACACAATATCAGACACATACAAGTCCAAAACTCTTTTTGATTATCAATTGAAGCCAGTTGTTTGTCTAATGTATTCTTACTGAATTGTTTTCTTCATGACTAAAAGCTTTTTGT
>JADBJO010001583.1:305000-307500 GCA_016801955.1 Conus betulinus | reverse complement strand
TGGATTTTTAAGTGTGTTTTGAATCCAAAAAAATCTTTTGAGTCTTTTCACGTAATGTCGGAACGAATCAGTAAGCAGCGGCTTCAAAAGTGAAAAAAACTTGTTTTTGAAAGAGAACGAGAAAAAAAAAATGATTAAAAAAAAAAAAAAGTCGAGTCTTTTAAGTAATGTCGGAACGAATCAGTAAGGAGAGGCTTCAAGAGTGAAAGACTTGTTTTTGAGAGAGAGAGAGAGAGAGAGAGAGAGAGAGAGAGAGAGAGAGAGAGAGAGAGGGAGAGAGAGCAGAGAGAGAGAGGGTACGTGGGGCGTGTGCAAGCGTTAGTGCGTACGTGTGTGCGTGTGCGTGCGTACGTGCGCATGTGTGTGTGTGTGTGTGTGTGTGTGTGTGTGTGTGTGTGTGTGTGTGTGTGTGTGACATGAAGTGCTTGGATGCCGGGCAATGGCAGACTCTCCCAGTGTAAATCGAGAAGCAGGAATCTCACAAAAGAATCTAGGATTCCGGTCAGAGGTGAAGATGATTTTTTTTTTTCTTTTAAGAATCTTGATTTACCTCAGGATAACCTTACACATCCCTAAGTAAAATCGGCATAACCTGTTTGACTACGAGTCATTTTTCCGAATGCTTAATCTGCGTCCGGCTTTATCATCACTATCAACATTATTATTATTATTATTATTATTATTATTGTTATTATTATTATTGTCATTGTCATTATTGTTGTTGTTATAATTGTTATTATTATTGCTGTTAATATCAATATTATTATTAATTATTATCATTATCATTATGTTCATTAATGTATCCATTTATTGTTTAGAATATGATATTCCCTTAATGATATTTTAGCTTAAAATACCCCGTTACCAGCAAGAATCTATTGCTGTTCACGTGAAGGTTTGCACAGTACCTGAAACAGTCTGACCTTTATCCAAAGAAAGGACTATTGACTAGTTTTGCTGTTCTGTGTTGATGAAATACGAACATTCTTCTCGCCCTACTCTCATGATGACGTCAGTTTTGTTTACCACTCCACGCCTGCGCCTTTGGTTTGGTTTTTGTCGGGCTTACCAGTATACGGTAATTTCATGGGGGCAGCTTTCCGAGTAAGCACACTTTATAGTCAGTAGGTGGTTTAGTAGGTGGTGTCATGATTGGAAAAGACCACCTGATTACTGATTCGTTCTAAGGAAAAGACCTCCCCAAAATGACACAGCAGCAGTGGGGTGTCTCCTCTGCTGGGTTGCCACCTGACGACTTCACCATCAACTGCTCCCTGCTAGAGTCGGGGCTGTATTGGGAATGGTCAGTCTGTGGCTGTGGATGGCAGGAGAGTGGGGGAGGGGGGGGGGGGGAGAATGAATGAAGTGGGGTGCCAATGCCACTGGAGTGGCATGGAGGATGAGGTAGAAGAAGAACCTTTGAAGCGCTCTTCTAAAAGATCTCCACACTGAAAAAGATGAGACAGAAGAAGAAGAAGAAGAAGAGAAGAAGAAGAAGAAGAAGAAAATACACAGAAATTACCTCAAACACATCTCAAACATTCGGCGTACTCCTCTAATGTATCACAAAATCGAGTCTCTTGAGAAGACTTTTTTTTTTTTTTTTCAAAAACCACCACTGCACAGATGCTAACACTGACACTGACACCAGTGTGAGCGACACTAGCCGTAACACCTAATTAGTGTACTGACCCCGACGTCGGAAAGACGTGTTCATCTAATCCGATCTGTGACTATTCGAGATATCCGGGATTCCTTGTGGGTTACTCTGCACCTCAGTGCTACCCATATTTCAGCCAGGTGGGTTTCTTCGTAGAGTGTCATGGATAGTGAATCTCTTGAGGATAATCCAGGATTGCATTACATCAGACTTCGCCCAGTGATACGTTCAATGCAACGCCATGCTTTCGATTTTATCTGCTGGGGGTGCGCGTGCCTGAGAGTTTCCAGTCACAGAGCGGGAATAGAAGGGGAGAATGCTAACATTACGTGACACATGGCCACCAATGTGCGCGTAATCGTCGAAGAATGTCGACTTATTTGACAGAGGGGTGTGGGAAGGGAAGGGTGTGCAAACAAAGAACAAAGAAAAAGGGAGGGAGGGAGGGAGGGAAGTAACGTAGACGGGGAGATAGGGGTGTGATGAGCGTGTGAGTGTTAGCGGAGAGAGAGAGAGAGAGAGAGAGAGAGAGAGAGAGAGAGAGAGAGAGAGAGAGAGAGAGAGAGAGAGAGATTTTTTTCTTTTAATTTGTCATGAGTTGACTTTACATGACTGCATGCTGTCATTCATTAAAGTTATTTGATGAAAACCAGCAACCGTTGAAATATTGGGAATATCAGGCGTACCCCCCCCCCCCCCCCCTTGATGTATGTACTGTGCTGATAGATAGATAGATAGATAGATAGATAGATAGATAGATAGATAGATAGATAGATGGATGGATGGATGGATGGATGGATAGATAGATAGATAGATGGATGGTTGGAATGATAGATAGAT
>JADBJO010001583.1:285000-290000 GCA_016801955.1 Conus betulinus | reverse complement strand
TCACAAGACAAAACAAGATGAGTTTCGACCTCTTCGGTCTTCTTCAGGCACGATAAACAACACTCAAGATGAGCGTTGATTGCTTGTTCCTCATTTTCGTTGTCCTGGTGTTGTTTATCTTGCCTGAAGAAGACTTAGGAGGTCGAAACGGGACGTGCTTTGTCTTCTGATCCGTGTGTCCGTGCAGTCGCTCCACTTTGCAACTCACTTGAATTGGGAAATATAATCAATATCTTCTTCTTCTTTCTTCTTCTTCTTCTTCTTCTTTCTTCTTCTTCTTCTTCTTCTTCTTTTCATGTTATTGTTGTTACTGTTGTCGTTGTTGTCGTTGTTGTTATTGTTTTCTTGGCATAATATTCGTTATTATTATTATGATTATCGTTATCATATTATTATTATTATTATTACTATTATTTTTTTTAATTATGTTTACTATGATTATTTTATTATTATCATTTATGGTGGTGATGTTGACAGTGGCAGGGGTGTAATGCTGGTGGTGGCAGTAGAGATGTTGCCACTGCTGCTGCTTTTGATAAAAAGAATAAAAACAACAGAAGAGAGAGAGAGAGAGAGAGAGAGAGAGAGAGAGAGAGAGAGAGAGAGAGAGAGAGAGAGAGAGAGAGAGAGAGAGAGAGAGAGAGAGAGGAGAGAGAGCATGGCCGTGTGTAATCGAACGAACATTGCAGATATTGGAAAATTCATTTTGCGACGTTGTGTTTAGATTTCATTTCATTGATTCGGACTCCATCCAATCATTTTTGTCCTTCTTTTTGTTATATTTAACCCTGTTTTCATATCCGAACCCCCAGCAGCAAATCAGTCACCAAAAGACTCCGGTTACCTCGGGAGATGGAAACAATAACTTCAAGAAAAATGACGTAAGGGAAGACATGGAGGGGAGCGAGGGGGGAAGGAAGTAGAGGGGAGAGGAACAAAAGGAAAGGAGGAGGGAAAGGAAGGAAACGGAGGTCACAGAAAGGAACAACTGGGTGGGTGTGGAGAAGGCGAGAGGAGGAACTGAAGAGTCTCTGTGTGTGTGTGTGTGTGTGTGTGTGTGTGTGTGTGTGTGCGTGCGTGCGTGCGTGCGTGCGTGCGTGCGTGTGTGTGTGTGTGTGTGTGTGTGTGTGGTGTGTGTGTGTGTGTGTGTGTGTGTGTGTGTGTGTGTGTGTGTGTGTGTGTGTGTGTGTGGTGTGTGTGTGTGTGTGTGTGTGTGTGTGTGTGTGTGTGTGTGTGTGTGTGTGTGTGTGTGTGTGTGTGTGTGTGTGTGGGCGGCGCGCGCACGCGCGCGCGTGCGCGCGTGTGTGTGTGTGATGAGTAGAAATCTGCAGATGGAAGTGCCTGCGACAGGAATGGTTGTGGGCAGACCAGTAGTAGTAGTACGTGTGTGTGAAAGGAAAAACACACATAGACCGAAAAAGTGTGTGCGTATAAGAAGAAAACATGGTATGTGGAGATGATACGATGTTTAGGAAAGTAGGTGAACGCACGCAGATTAAACAATATGTGCATTGGAGAGAGGGTGTGTCCATATTGAATTTTGTTTTGGAAGATTAAGTTTCGTGTGTGTGTGTGTATGTATGTATGTGTGTGTGTGTGTGTGTGTGTGTGTGTGTGTGTGTGTGTGTGTGTGTGTGTGTGTGTGTGTGTCCTTCTTTCGCTGCTTAGTCCTAAGTTTGCACGATACATCTATTTTCAATCAGTTTGTGTCTGTCTGACCGTTTGTATTTCTTTTCATTTATTATCCTTTTCATATCATCTTTCTATTTATGTAGTCATCTAGAGAGAGAGAGAGAGAGAGAGAGAGAGAGAGAGAGAGAGAGAGAGAGAGAGAGAGAGAGAGAGAGAGAGAGAGAGAGAGTAATCAGGTTAATTATGTGGATGAAATTCGACTTTCATTACATACCTGAACGGCAAAATGCGTTCAGATCAGATGATACACGAACCGCATTTCCATCAACTAATTCGATCCTGTCCACATTTAGAGATTGACAATGTTTGTCTCGGTAATACAAGGCGACAAGATAATATGCCTGTGTCTAAATGACATGTCCAAAACGCTTTCTTTATGAATACTTAATCTAGTCTGTCTCTCGTTCTGCCCAACCGTTGTTGGCAGGCAATACCAGATATTGCCAGTTAATGCAGAACAGCAGGCAAAGTGGTTTTGCAGATAGGAGTCGGTTAATTTTGTGTGCTTTGGAGAAGTTTCTCATGGGCACCAGCCACCGTGGCAAAGTGGTTAGCGTCGCGGACTCCCGGCTGGGAGGTCGTGGGTTCGAATCCCATCAGAAGTCATGTGGGTTTTTTCTGCCCCGACCGGCTCCTACCCAGAGTTGAGTTTGCTGCGGACTCAGTTGGGAAGACTGGGACCACACAGTCGAGTTTCATCCACTTAATGGATGCGTTTCTGAGAGTGTTGCTCAAATTTCCTGACCAACACTGCAGGTGTCTGTATCTCTCGGGCCTGGTTGACGCCGGGATATATTATGAAAGGAAGCGTAGAGTACAGCCCTGTCATGTAGTCTCAGACCGAAATGGAAATCCGTAGCATCATTATAATCATCATCCTCATTCTCATCGATCAGCATAAAAAAGTCTCAAATTCTGTGGCCCTTCATGCCCTGCTCTCATGGTGACCTCAGTTTCGATGTCCTCTCCACGTCTGTGGCCTTGGTTTGGTTCCGTCGGGGTCACCGGTATCGGTCGGGTCGTCGTTGGACGGACGTGGTGGCGCCCTCCGGAGGGAGAGCTCACTCGCGCCGGCTCCGCGACTAAGCAATTATTGTCGTCAGTAGGGGGCTTAGTAGGTGGTGTCCTGCGTATGTTAGATCAGAACAGGCGCCACTGAACACCACTGAAGTGACTCGGCAGCAGTGCAGTGTCTCCTCCGGTGGGTTGCCTCTTAACGACTTGACATTGACTGCTGCCTGTGGATTGCCGGTGCCAGGGCTGCGGCGGGGGCCGACCGGGCCGTGGCTGTGGACAGGGTCGTCGGAATAAGCGGCGTGGGTTGCACTGCCTCTGAGGTGGCGCAGAGGCTGGGACAGAAAAAAAAAAAAAAAGTTTCTCATGGGCCTTATTTTGTTTGTTTCAAAGCTTTTCATTGGACCCTTCCCAACCCACCAATGCCATCTTTCCATCTTTTCTCTCCCTCCCTCACACACACACACACACACACCACACACAGAGAGAGAGAGAGAGAGATGAGAGAGAGAGAGAGAGAGAGAGAGAGAGGAGAGAGAGAGAGAGAGAGGAGGAGAGAGAGAGGAGAGGAGAGTCGTGCTGGAAAACTTGATTTATGCTACTGTAATATACCATCTGCATACAAGTGTGTCAGCTCCCCCCTGTTGGTCAGTCTGATCACAATGCCATTCATCTCTTGCCAGCTTACAGACCAAAAGTGAAAACACAACCTATCACGAATTTGTTTTTGAATTCTAGTTTTGACATTAACGAAGCCACCGATGTTATTTCCAGCTACATTTCTTTCTGTGAACACATGATTGTACCTACTAAAACTATCAAAATATTTCCCAACAACAAACCTTGGGTTACAAAATCTCTGAAAATAACTCTAAATGAGAAAAAAAAAGAGCTTTTCAATCAGGCAATAAAAGCGATCGTAAGGTTGTACAAAAGAAAACTGCAAACGGAGAGATTGAAGAATCAAAGAGAGCTTACAAGAGAAAAAGTTGAAAACATGTTCCAGAATGGAAATATGCGAGATGCATGGAAAGGAATAAAGGTTTTATCAGGTTCAGGAAAATGTTCAAACCAAAATATTAGTAACAAAAAAAAAGCAAAAGAACAGAAGCAATTTGCAGAAAAGCTGAACGATTTTTACTGTAGATTTGATGATAAAGATTTTAGTAAAGAATTAAAGGAAGTGAAGGAAGAAACTCCAAAGCAATGTTAAAAAACGATGTTGATGGAAGTGATTCTGTTGTGATGTGATTGAGGAAAATGATGTTCAGTTGTTTTTTCAAAAACGTTTTAAATGTGAGAAAGGCAATGGGCCCTGATAATATCTGTGGAAAATTGTTGAAGGTGTGTGCTTCTCAGCTCTCCTATGTTTACAGTCGTTTGTTTACCTGGTCACTTAGAGAATGTATAATTCCTGTTTTATGGAAAAAATGCCACTGTATGTCCTGTTCCCAAAAAAAAACGCAACCCAAGCTGTTTAAATGATTACCGACCAGTTGCCCTCACATCTGTTGCAATGAAATGTCTTGAAAGAATTGTCCTCGGTTATGTTTTAAAAGATACTACACAGTACCAAGACCCGTTTCAGTTCGCATACCAACAGAACAGATCAACAGATGATGCCACACTCACACTTCTCCATCATGCTTTTTTACACCTCGAAAAAAACCTGCCTCCTTTGTACGCATTCTCTTTATTGATTTCTCATCAGCATTCAACACCATACAACCACATCTGATGGCAAAGAAACTCATTAACATAAATGTGGGTAACAAGCTCATTCTTTGGAATTGATTTTCTTACACAGAGGACACAGTCTGTTCGATATCAAAGTGTTGTTTCGTCTTCCAGAGTCATTTCAACTGGCGCACCCCAGGGTACTGTTTTATCACCAGTGCTTTTTACTCTGTACACAAATGATTGTTCAGGGAAGTGATTCAACTTTGTACATTAAATATTCAGATGACTCAGCACTTGTGGATCTTTCCAACTCTGATTCTGTTTACTTCAAGGAGGTTCAAAGATTTGTTGACTGGTGCGATCATAACTATCTTGATCTGAAT
The DNA here is from genome assembly GCA_016801955.1 of Conus betulinus. Taxonomy (NCBI): domain Eukaryota; kingdom Metazoa; phylum Mollusca; class Gastropoda; order Neogastropoda; family Conidae; genus Conus; species Conus betulinus. Next base: position 285,231 of record JADBJO010001583.1, on the reverse strand, counting down.
GTAACAAAAAAAAAAAGAAAGAAATGTTGATTGATTTAGAAAGAATCCAAAAGCTGTACCACCACTTTTTATCAAAGGTGCTGAAAAAAATGTCAAACCAGATTATATTGTCTTCGCAAGCTGCGATCATTTCATGTGAATACTGACATTCTTCGGACATTTTATTCATGCTTCTTGGAATCTGTTCTAACTTTCTCATTTATGTGTTGGTATGGTGGGTTGACTGTGAAG
>JADBJO010001583.1:275000-280000 GCA_016801955.1 Conus betulinus | reverse complement strand
TACGTTCAGTTGTTTTTGTCTACTCTTTTTAATCTGTTTGTCCACCACACTATTTCTGTTAGCAACGAGGAAGGTCTGATGTTGTTGATATTCTTACTGAGTATTCCGGTATTGAGCATTTTTTCGTTCATGTTTAAACTAACAGATGCTGCCAGGGATCATGCCATTCTGTCCAATGGTTATGATACAGATATACCTGACATGGTACGCAAGACTGCTAAAAGAAAAAAGATCACACACACAGACAGACAGACAGACAGACAGACAGACACACACACACACACACACACACACACACACACACACACACACACGCACGCACGCACGCACGCACGCACACACACACACACACCAAGGACTTCATACGCACTGTATGGGAAAGAAGGGGAGGAGAACGGGGGAAAAGAAAATGGGGGAGTCTGAGACGAAGTCAGGGGATGGTGTGTGTGTGTGTGTGTGGGGGGGGGGGGGGGGGGGGGAGGGGGGGGTAACAAAAAAGCCATATCTTCTTCTCAGCTGATGTTGACACTCATAGTGCAAAGCCTGATCTCCCAACAGTCGGAGAAGGCAAGTTAAAGATGTGTGTTGCTGTCCCATGGAAGTAGGTGGTTGGACTGAAGTGACCGACGGCTGGGGTGTCCACCCAAAGCTTTTTTTTTTTTTTTTGTCGGAACAGCCATGTTTGACTGTACTCTGTGTAATGTTGTATTGTTTGTTTGTTTTTTGTTTATTTGTTTGTTTGTTTTTCTCAAAAGAGTCATGCCTTTTAAACACAGGCGCATGCTTTCACATCCATTCTTATGATTTAAAAGGTGAAGAAGATCCCTGGTGCATTCCATTTGATGCATCACTCACAACGAAAGGTTTCTTCTTCTTCTTGTGTGTGTGTGTGTGTGTGTGTGTGTGTGTGTGTGTGTGTGTGTGTGTGTGTGTGTGTGTGAATGGGATTGATCAGGGTGTCCGACATAAACACTTTTCAACAGACTCCATGAAAATCTTGTTCATGGATGTCCTGCCGGATGTTAGTTTGAACTTGTGAAAGAGATGAACAAGTTCCAGCTGATCTTAGATTTCAGAAAAGAGAGATTTCAATGAAATTCGAGAGTATTTTTAGGGAATATATTTTAATGAGCTGCGCCTGTATGCTTTTGGTTTTCCTCATCTGACTGAAGACTTGACTTCTGCAAAACGGCAAGCCTGATATGGCCCTATGCGGTCGGATGGTTGTAAACAGCAAGATCTCTCTCACATGGAGTCATGGCCGTATACATACTTGGACCCGGTGAGCTTAAAAAAAGAATAAGTATAGTAAGGGACACGCCGATGTCTTGAGCGTGCTGACCGACTGCCTGACTCGACAATTTGGGTGATGCTTCTTGAATGATGTGTGGAGAATTTTTTTTGAAGCCTTCATCACTGAACGCATGGACTTTGCGGTCATCATGGTCATCTATCAGTGTCCTGCTCTGCCCACTGGATAAGAGCTGTGCCTTACATGTTGGAACGCACGGGCAAGCTGATGATTTAGTAGATCAGCAGAAGAGATTTGACCTAACAAACATACAAGCATGAAACATACTACAGCGTTTAAAGAAAAATAACATGCAAAGGAAAAGACGAAACACGTGCAGAATAACCGTGCGTTCATTAGACCGAACGAAAAAGGCAGACGGATTTTTGACCGAACAAATGTCTTCGTCAGCCATTACAATCAACATAGAAGGAAACAATGCTCCCAAATGGCGGTCAGCATGAGAATGACTCTGGCAGGAAGGCCTTGTCTCCACCTTCATTGTTCCGCTGCCGTTCCTTCGCCATGATGGTCCCAAGACACTTGAAGAAGTCCACGTTTTCCCCCAATGTCTACTTCTATGACGATGTGGTCGACTGAATGGAACGTGAAACAGTTGACTTGAGAGCGCGTTGACAAGCAGACACTGTGACATCAATTTACATACCCTACATCGTTCTATGCGTTGTTTTGCTAGTATAAAGACAAGTGTCCAGAGAACCCACTATACTGAAACGCTTTACCAGTCCCATGCAAGGCAGTCTGACCATACCTCAAATCTGATGCAGCTGTGTCAGTCTATTGCAACTTGTTTCGCTTTGTCGTTGGTTTTGTTCAGTGTGATCTCCAACATGATCACATGATCATCTGCATGCGGTAGTGCCATAAAAATCAAAGCGTATTTTTTCAATGAAGAACATATGTATTGAAACATCGCCCCGTCCATTTGGAGCTTGTCTGCAGCTGAACGCCACGAGACGAGAGTGGGCGCTGATTGAATGCGATGGTTAATATCGCTTGTCGGACAGTTGAGTGTGTTCATCGTCCGCCCCTATTCCGCGGACACCCATGGGAGGCGGGGAAATGTGCAAGCTCGCTCGTTCGCTTGAGTAGCTCGGAGCCAGACAGACAACCATTGATACAAGAGGGGAGGGGAGGAGGGGGGGGGGGGGGGGGGGGGGGGGGGGGGGTAGTTGGTCGCATATGATGACTAAAAGATGATAGTGATGAACAAAGTAGTGGTCATTTTGGTGAAAGCGATAATGATGATGATGATGATGATGATGATGATGTGTGTGTGTGTGTGTGTGTGTGTGTTTTTTAACATAATCTTCCCTGTCACTCTTCTTTATCAACATTCCGAAGTTCTCGTCATTGAGTCTTGTTCAGTGATCTTTCAAAGAGAAATGTCATTAATACTTGACAGCATCCCCCCCCCCCCCCTCCCCCAAGTTCTTCCATGCTCTGCGCCTCCCACCGATGCATCACACTCACGCTGCTCTTTCCCTCCCTCCCCCCCCCCCCCCCCCCCCCCAACTCACATCCAGATTCATCCTTTCGGCGTGCCAGCGACCTGCATGGAGCAATCCATTTCAGTTGGTTATGAGGCAACCCGCCATACTAGATACTGCATTGCTGCTGAGTTGTTTTTTTTTTTTTTTTTAAGAGTAGCCACCGAATTCAAGAACATCACTCTATACAAAATATAGTGATAGGAGGTTCTCAGTCCCAGCTACACACCTCCCGCACCCTTCCCTTACTCCTTCCTACCAAATCCATTAACTTTCCCACCTACAGGAGAAGCGCTGGTGGATTCGACCATTTAGCAGAGGAAAAAGAAATAGGAGGCTAACGCTCTCACTCAGCCAGGAGACACGTCATTCATGGCGTACATGATGCCTTTTCGGGGCTGTTCCTGAAAGTCACAGGATGCTCAAAAGAGCTTCGTACGTAACCACATCATTGGTCCTTTAATGCGATTCTTCATATCTACGCTCATTCCCACAAAGACAAAAACATGAAAACATTTTCATCAATATTCATTCATTAACAGTCACTTTCAGCGACTCTAGTCTGACCCCACAAACAAACAAAATAGAGCCCCCCCCCCCCCCAAAAAAAAAAAAAAAAATAAATAAATAATAAAAAAAATTTAAAAAAAATTTTAAAAAAAAATAAATAAAAACAATCAACAAAAGTAGGTCCGCCGTCCTACCTCTTGATCGAATGCACTGTCTTCTTTAAGAACACTTTACGCGACCATTTGGTGCAAACGGAGAAAAAAAAAAGTGGCCCATTCTGGTTTCCTGCCATTTCGGTCAACAAGAATTAAACTTATTTTACACATTGCATCCTGTGTCGTTTGCCTTTCCCCCGATAGTTTACAGAAGTGCAGGGAAAAAACTTCTCCCACAACTTTGGCGACAAACGCATTTTGTGGGGACAGGGAGGGGGGAGGGGGGGAAGATAACGGCCGCGCGCAGAAAACATGTATATTCGAATTGAATGTTTCTCACAGTTATGACGACGAATACGTTTGGGATTGGGGGAGAGGGGGGGGGGGGGGGGGGGGGGGGGGGGGGGGGGGCGGCGAGGGAGGGAGGGAGAGGGGGGGGGGGGGGCTAGGGGAAGAACGGCCTCGCAGAAAAAAAATGTAGATTTTGGAATCTCAGCAAAAATCTGATCCAGGCATTTGCATACAGAATTCGGTTACTTTGAAGTGAATCCCGGGTGAACACCCTCTCTCACGGGAAGTTGACTGAGAAGGCAGATACAGTTAGTTTATGCAGCACACGCCTTGACCAGGTCAAAAAGAAATGTTTGGAAATGCTGATGTGACAAGATATAGTTTCCATACCACGCCACCGTCAGTAGGAATACTTGGACATGCAAGTGTGAAAACATTTAGTTTTCGTGTGTGTGTGTGTGTGTGTGTGTGTGTGTGTGTGTGTGTGTGTGTGTGTGTGTGCAGTTCAGTTTTCGCGGTTCAACCCACAAACGCGTGCGTGCGTCCATGCGTGTGTGTGTGTGTGTGTGTGTGTGTGTGTGTGTGTGTGTGTGTGTGTGTGTGTGTGTGTGTGTGTGCAGTTCAGTTTTGGCGGTTCAGTCCACAAACGGTGGTGGAGATCATAGCAAGATTAAAAATGCATTAAGTCATATGTATGACTTAACTGATAAGGTGAGAACACATCGCTACCATCCAACATCATTCGAAAGCAATTCTTCTAAGACTGGCGAACAGCATCACGAATATCACTTTAAACAAGGTATAGTAACATGAGCTGCAAGTCCGGTGTTGTTTCTCCTTTTATCCACTTTGCAACTTTGCACAGAATACGATTCTAACAATGTTCACAGATGTCCCTTCTTAGGACGAATTCCACTGCAGTGGTTTGCCAGGTGTGAAGTCACATGGGGCGTCTTTTGGAACCGTCTCCTGCTTAGAATGCATGTCTATCTGCGAACAACATATTACTTGAAGCATTTGCATCATTGGATTTGTATCTGGGGGGTCTGTTAACAGCAAACGAACAACTTGTTGATATGCTGAAGAAATACTGTTCTGTCGGGCAGTTCAATGAGAAAAACATAAGAAAAATGTGTAGTATCTATATCTATTTTGTTCATATACTAACCAACCAGCATCGAATTCTATCCCCAGTGGAAAAAAAAAAAAAAAACGCCCTTAAGAATGAAGCTTAAGAATGAA
>JADBJO010001583.1:262500-265000 GCA_016801955.1 Conus betulinus | reverse complement strand
TTTTTTTTTTTTTTTTTTTTTTTTTTTTTTTTAAATCTCCCCTTCTCCCTCCTCCCCTCCCTCTTTGCCCCCTCCCTCCCAACAACAAGCGTCTACTTTCAAATCAGATTTCCTGATTTCCATTCACTCACCTTTCTTAGCCTGTGTCTACCCAGCCTCCTTTATTTTATTTTATTTTATTTTGTGTGTGTGTGTGTGTGTGTGTGTGGGGGGGGGGGGGGGTGAGTTCTTGTCACGTCAAAATTTATTGTGACGTCCTTGTTGTTTTATCTGCGTCTCCCCGTTCTTTACGTCATTAACACAGCAAAATTTGCGTGTACTGTCGTTTCATGTCACTTGAAAAAGACTCTAAGAGTCGAAACGTTGTGCATTGTTTTTGTTTTCTTTTTGACCCCTCTTTTTGTTTCGGTCTTGTTGTCCCTTCGTCAAAGTTTGAGGAGCGCAGTATTTCTTAATGCGCGCTCGCACGCGTTTGTGTGTGCCTAGACGTTAGATGTTTTACATCATCAACAAGAAATACGACTTACATACTTGCATTATGAACAATGAATGCGACGTTAGATTTTACATAATTAACAAGGAATGTCGACGTTGGTACCCGTGTTGAAACGATTGCATGAAATCGTAATAAAAATAACGGTGTTTGCATTCATCCATTGATCTAGTACACTGACAGACGAGAAGGCCCATAGCAAAGTAGAGGAGGTCTTGAAGAATGACGACCTCCATCAAAGTCGAATAGTCCCCCTTACTTCCAATTAAACCGTTCCCCAATCAGTCATATATATGTATATAATTATAAACATAGCTTGCTCTTAAGTCTTAGATTGAAGTAATAGGGGGGAATTGAATATTCATATCTGCAGTGGTAGAAAATTCTGCCTAACTAAGAGTATGTGCTTCGATGAGTGAATGTGGAATCATAAATGTTTCTCAAAATGAGTCTTCAGCAACCTTATAGTCTACAAGGGGAAACTTTCTCCAATGGGGAGAAAACTCACGAGCATATAACTCCTAATGATCCTATCTGGTCCAGCACTTTTACCATTCTTTAAGTTTTTTAAAACTCTTTTTTATTTCCTCTTTAGTTATGTGTTCATCAAAAAATTCTTGTGCTTCTTCTTGATCCTCATTTTCAAAATAAATACCATCATTTCTTTCAGTATCGTCCAGGTCGTTAAAGACCTTAAAAAGTGATCTCTCCATTGTTTGATGTTAATATCATTATATATCACTGATTTCCTATTAGTTTCTCTTACCGTTTTCCAGAACAGCTTTGGATCTTTGCTAGATTGTTTCAGTTTTTCAAGTCTGATTTCATCATGCACCCTCTTTTTTTTATCTCTTTTAAGATCTGTGTATTTCTTCCTTTCTTTCACATATAATTCCTTCTGATGCTTTCTATATTCTTCAGATCTTGCTCTTTGAAAACCTTCAGGAACCGTTCCACTATTGTTCTTTGTGCTTTACATTCTTTATCAAACCATGGATTATCTTTTGTTCTCCTACGACCCAATGTTCTGATGAAACAGCCACCAGCGGCGTACAATGCATTTGTGAATATTTCTAATGAGGTATTTGCATCTTTACTTACTTCTGCATACGCCTTATCAATAAGTGCTTTAAAGTTTTCAGAATTTATTTCATTTTTGAATGAATCTACAAAATTATCTGACCATATTATCTTTTCCTCTATTGTAATAATCGGTTTCTCTGGTTGTTCCATCACACATTTTTGATTGGGTAACCATGTAAGCTCAACAGGCAGATGCCATGAAAACAAGCAATTATTAACAACAAACAGTCACAAAACGATGATAAACCTTCTGAAACAATAAAATAATCGATGACACTATCACCTTGTGGTGCCACAAAAGTGAAATTTCCGTCAAAATCATTCTCACATGATCCATTTATAATTTCTAAAGAAAAAGAAACATAAGTCTAACAAAGACTTTCCAAAATTGTTAACGACACAATCTTTTGACCGACGTTCAGGTGCGTCATCACAAATCACCACCACCATCATCATCATGATCATGAAAACCAAACAAATAATTTTCCATTCTCTCCAGTCTTGACTGCTCACGCCCAGTCTAGCATTCAAATCACCACAAATCATCATATACACATTTCTTTCTCTCTATCTCACTATGTCCAAGTAACTCGTCTTCTAACATCGCAATCCCGTCCTTTAAGTTTGAGTTCATGTATGCAGGGGAACCCTCGGGTGGAACATAACATGCTGTTAAAATCAAATCTTTATCAATGCTTAACAATTCTTTACTCATTTTTTCATAATAACATTAGAACAATCCCACTCTTATCCTTTCTACATATTTTTCATATTTATTATTTATAAGTAATAGCACTCCGCCTGAATTTCGACCTTGATTTGACAGTTTTTCGGCTGGAGCACTATATTTTAGGAACTGAGGGAAGATATAACTAAAGTCAAAATTATCACTAACAAAGGTTTCCGTTAAACAAACAACATCAA
>JADBJO010001583.1:232500-240000 GCA_016801955.1 Conus betulinus | reverse complement strand
CCAACAAATGAAGGATTTCGTATTCATGTTTTTCCCTTGTGTCAGGACTAGAGGGCAATACCTATGATTAGGAATCTTTGCATGGGACGAAGCTGGAATGTGACGGCTATGTCTCAGTTCGGAAACAGACGAGAAGCAACAATTCACTGTCGAGCAAATAGTCTGGATTTATATGTAAGCCCAGCTGATCAGATCACCGTGTTATCTTCAAGATATTTCGTCGCACGTTTTCCGTTTGTCATTTATGATCTAGTTTCCCCTCTTTTGCTCCCTTCCTACATTTGTGATAAGTAGTAGGTGCGGCGTTTAGAAGTTCGAGGTAGGAAGTAACACCACTGACAAAGTGACAAAAAGGTGGGAAGTGAGGGAACAGCGTGCACGGTGTTGTAATTTTTTTTTTTTTTTTTTTTTTTTTTAAAGAAACAGTATTCCAGGGCACCTTTAGACAATTTATTTCCAGATAGTCTGGATTGCATTCAAGGAAAGTACATCGCTCGACCTGTACTCTTCCTTAGATACCACTTCTGTAAAATGGCTTCAGTTGAACGGTTCATGGAAACTGAGTTGCCTTTCCTTCACACTTTTGTTTGTTACCTGAAGTCCGTACTAATTGGACCAGAGATACAGGAACTAAACGTACCTAAGTGAAAGCTGAAAAGAAAAATTATCTGGAGATAAAAGATGAACAAGTTGATAACTCCACAACTACTACACTCAACATGGACACACGGGAAAATAGTGTCTTCTTATGGACAATTACCCACTATTCATCGCTTTGGCAGTATATTGGGGGTGGGGGGGGGGGGGGGGGAGGGGATGGATGGGTGGTGGAATCCCAAATCCAGATATAACTACAGCAGGAAAACATTATCTCTACAGTTTTCCTTCAGGAAGATCCCTCAGGACTACAACGGGACAGGAAAATTTTCACTCTTCTCAAGTTGCTTTTGAGTCCAATTGATCATCCCTTCTCTTTTGTGAATGATTATATTTCACAATGGAAAGTTCGTTGGGTTTGTTTGGTATTTCAGAGTGAAAGTGTTGTCCGCAGTGAAGTGGCGATGGGTCAAGTCCATAATAATAACGAAAAGGAGAAACAGAGGTGGAGGAGGGGGGGGGGGGGGGGACGGAAGAGAAGAGAAGAAGAAGAAGAAGAAGAAGAAGAAGAAGAAGAAACCACCACCACCAGCAACAACAATGACAGCAACAACAAAACATGACGAAGAGCTACATGAAAAAATCACCTCAAAGATCAGTATCAATAACGCTTTGGCTCTATTCTGAGGACGTCCGTATACCAGTTACCATAATCATAATCATCATCATAGCGTGCTTATTATTTTATTGGGATAGAAAGAAGTTCTTGTGAAGTAAAAACAAGGAAAGCATGCACTATATTGTGAGAGAGAGCGAAAGAGAGAGAGAAAACAAGGAAGCATACACTATGAGAGACAGAGAGAGAGAGAGAGAGAGAGAGAGAGAGAGAGAGAGAGAGAGAGATCCTGATCCAAATCTACATCTTTCAAAACATTTTCATCACTATCTATGAAAACACAATTATCGTCAAGATTTGATTTGTCGATGATGTTGAACGAATGAGGAAACAAACGTCATCATCACAGAAGAAACAATTTTGGAGTTCTGCCTCCCTGAGTCTCCCTGGAGATCTGAACAGCGCCAGTGAACGTTTGCCACCCAGGGTTCCCATTTGTCTGTCATCTGTTATCACTTAAATCTGACGGGTATTGCTTTTTTTTTTTTTTGTTCGTGTGGGCCTTCAGGATAAACTTCATTTGCCTTTCTGATCAGTTAATATCAGAGTGCTGCTTCATTATTGTAAGGTCGATAGAACACTCAGCTGGGTCCTAGCAGTTTAGATTGATTGTCCGAACCATTTGAGTATACCATAAATGTTAAATCATGTGGAAGAACGATGAAGCGATGTGGAGGTTTTTGACGTGCTTACAATTAAAGTGCACCTTGAGGATTGGGAAATGATACAATATAATGATACATTTTCGGATTTTTCACTTTAAATGAGCGAATCACATATGATACGAAACGAATGTGTGTGTGTGTGTGTGTGTGTGTGTGTGTGTGTGTGTGTGTGTGTGTGTGCACGCGCGCGCGCGCGCGCACGCGTGTGTGTGTGTGTATGCGTGTGTGTGTGCGTTGTGTGCGTGTGTGTATGTGTGTGTGTGTGTGTGTGTGTGTGTGTGTGTGTGTGTGTGTGTGTGTGTGTGTGTGTGTGTGTGTGTGTGTGTGTGTGTGTGTGCATGCATGGGTGCAAACGCGCGCGCGTGCGCATATGTGGGTGGTGTATGAGAGAGAGAGAGAGAGAGAGAGAGAGAGAGAGAGAGAGAGAGAGAGAGAGAGAGAGACAGACAGACAGACAGACAGACAGACAGACAGAGAAAGAGAAAGACAACCAGACTGTCTGAGATTGGGAAAAGCTCTGTAAACTCACTCTGCTCTGCTCTGCTGCCTCTATTGCTGGTAATCGGAGGAATCGACCAAAAGGGAACGCAGTGGAGTTGAAAAATCCCATCTTTCTCGCTCTTCACCTAAGTCTGTTCAGTCCTAGGTGTCAGAAGTGTAGAGCCGCACAATGTGAATTATGTTATACGTACAGTCTGTCTAGTATTTGAAGATACGCGTGATGCGTCATATTTTGTGATTAGCGCAATAGCTAAAGATTCGTACTAAAGGGACGGATGAATTTCATCACTATCGCTCTCTTTTTGCCAGTAAAGTTAGGAGATCTGACACTGAAATCATGCTGGGGGCCAGACAGGAGGTAGGTTTCCAGCTGAACACACAAGAGTTAATGGCAACACAAAGAACAGCATCAGTCTGGATAGTTCATCATTAGATATTTCAAAACGGTGTCAATACATTGTGCATAACGTGAAGGGGAGAGAGAGAGAGAGGAGAGAGAGAGAGAGAGAGAGAGAGAGAGAGAGAGAGAGAGAGAGAGAGAGAGAGAGATTATCTCAATATACTTACAGATTCTCATAATTCAAATGACAAGGCAGTTCATGTATTTTTCAATGAAACAATTCCAAAAGGAAATTTCGTCAATTATATTGCAAACAACGGAGTAGGGACAGACAAGAAAAGGGGAGAGGTTGGGGTTGAATGAAAGCATAAGAAAGACAGAACAGAGAAAAATCCATTTACAATGTTCCCGTGATCAGTCTCCCGGAAGATGTCAATGGCGCCAAAGTGCCACCGCCACCGAGCCCCTCTCATTATTCATAGTTTGTTTTTTCATTGTGATCCGGCGTCTTTGCTGTGTTATTTGGCTTTCAGCCCACCCAATCCCATCTGCCTCCTTTTGTTATTGTGAAAGCGAGCGAGCTGCTTCATCGCTGTGCGTTGAGCTGAAGATCCCATCAAGGGACACAAAGAAGTGACAGAATCTCATCTCCGTCCTTCTTTGATGTTTTACTATGGTGCCAGACGTGGAGGGGTGCATGTTCTGAATTGGAAATCACGCCGGAGAACTAGGGAGGAGTTTGGGGCGCGGGTAAACCAGATTAAACCCCTGGACAAAAGTTTGGGTGTGTCGAAAATCACCAGATTAAATCGCTGGACATATTCCTGAGGGAAGTTACCAAGCTGCATGTTTTAAGGATGAGAGAGAGAGAGAGAGAGAGAGAGAGAGAGAGAGAGAGAGAGAGAGAGAGAGAGAGAGAGACAGACAGACAGACAGACAGACAGAGAACGTTTTTGTACTTTATTTCATACAGATTTACATTCATCAACAACATAACCAGTTGAATATAATCCCAACAGACATCGTGTATCAGCAAGGTCCATCCGTGTCATGAACTGAAGGAAGGAGATGACCACAATGGGAAACATAGAACATCATTTTGCACTTCTGCTAGCATCAGTCTTCCTGAAGACCTGAATGGCACCAACATGTGTCATCCTGCTGTCCTGTTTGGCCGTAATATATCTGTATTTTCAGTCAAGCTCCTAGCTCTGGTATTGGACTTTCACACGATTAAATGAAACGCAGACCTAAGAGCATGACAGGTACGATTTTCAACCACATTTCAAGTTATGTTTATGAAGACAAAGCCCATCAGAGATATCAAAGATATCAGAGCTAACACAGATAATGCTATGATGTAAATAGCATCCACACAGAAAATTTGTAGCAGGTAGGAGAGACGAAACTGAATCAAATTGAAGAATTAAAATAGTAAGGTATGCAAAATCATTAAAAATGTGATAGTTAAAAAATGTATACATCGTCAGTGACTGAAATGGAATATCATCCCTACCATTCAGTGTGAAAACAAACCAAGAACCCCAGTTGATTGTGAAGTAAGAAAATGAATTACTCAGGAAGTATTTTTCATTTGAAGTGCACTGTCAAGTTTTAATTTGAAATATTTACCTTTAAAAATGATGGTACTTACTCGGGACGACCAGTACAAGTTTTGGTAAAATTACGGAGATATAACTCATCACTCATTACCTGTCGATTTTTTTTTCAATGCTCAAGTATTCTGAACGAAACAAAGACTATATGAAATGAAAAACTAACAGATAAGTACAAATGACTTTCTCTCTCTCTCTCTCTCTCCCCTCTCTCTCTCTCTCTCTCTCTCTCTCTCTCTCTCTGTGTGTCTCTGACTCTGTCTGTCTGTCTGTCTGTCTGTCTGTCTGTCTGTCTGTCTGTCTCTGTCTGTCTGTCTGTATGTCTGTCTGTCTGTCTGTCTCTCTCTCTCTCTCTCTCTCTCTCTCTCTCTGTTTTTGAATTTTTGGGTATGGATTATAAATTTGATCATTAAACACCATTGTGCTTTCTTGGACATGAATTGGTACTTAAACCCCATTGATTAGTAGCATTTAATGAAGAGGCATCGTTTCAGCCACCATCAAAAAACACATGAATTTGGGAGACGGCAGTAAGCAATGACAGGAGAGAAAACCAAACTGGCAGCTTCAGTTTTTTTTTTTTTTTTTTTTTTTTTTTTTTTTTTTTTTGTTTTTTGTTTTTCAATGATGATGTCAAGGCATAGATTTGCCTCGTAACAGAACATGACGCATGGGCGTGCAGACCTTTTGTTGGCACATTGCAAACGGCCGTTCGTGATGGTTCATCAGATTCAATAACACAACGGAGGGATGTTGGCTTGAGAAAATTGTCCATTTTCTGGCATGAAAACCGTGGCACCACAACACACATACCTAGGTTTATAATGCGCTGATAGTTCTGATACATTGACCCTGCATTTTTTTCGTATCTGATCTCTGCTTGTCCCTCTCTCTCCTCTCTCTCTTCTGTTGTCTGTCTGTCTGTCTGTCTGTCTGTCTCTGTCTGCCTCTCTCTCTCTCTCTCTCTCTCTCTCTCTCGTCTCTGTCTCTCTTACTCTTTGGCTTGCTCCCGTGTTCCCTCTCTCGCTCGTTCCCCCCCCCCCCCCCCCCCCCACACACACACTTTCCCCCTTTCTCTCACCTGTGCCCCCCACCCCTCTCTCTCTCTCTCTCTCCCCCACCCTCACTCTCTCACTTCTCTCTCTCTCTCCCTCCCTTCTCTCCTTCCTCACCTCTTCATCTCTCCTCATCTCCTCTCTCACTCTCTTTCTCTCTCTCTTTCCTCTCTCTCTCTCTCTCTCTCTCTCTCTCACCTTCTCTCTTCTCCCTCTCTTCTCTCTCTCTCTCTCTCTCTCCTCTCCCTCCTCTCTCTCTCTCTCTCTCGCATCTCTCTCCATCAACCCCACTCTCTCTCTCTCTCTCTCTCTCTCTCTCTCTCTCTCTCTCCCTCTCTCTCTCTCTCTCTCTCTCTCTCTCTCATTTATATATTTAGTAGCAGTCCATTTCGCGAGTTGAATGGAAGCGTAAAAAAATGACGCTAGACATACCAGAAGATTTATTTCCTTTCACTTAATGTATGTATGTATGTATGTATGTATGTATGTATGTATGTATGTATGTATGTATGTATTTTTCAAATAATGGTCACGCGCTGCCAGACTCTGATTCTCATATATAGCCATACATTCTCTTCTTAGAGAAACGAAAGTTGGACACAAGAAAACGTTCATGTTCTTTGGCTTCGCTTTCACACTACCACCTGGAACTCTCCCAGGAAGTTCTCAGACAGCAACGAACTCACAGATCACACCAGGCGATCTACGGCTTTCAGAGACAATAAACATCAACGTTTCCTGTAGGTTATCTTGCCGAGGAGCGTGTTGTGTGGGCGTAAGGCCTAGTCTTGGCATTTCCATATGAATAAGCCAACACAGAAGGACTCTTGTCATTGTCTGAAATCATGCCAGACCAGAAGTACAGCATTGTGTCATCAGTCCGATCACTGAAGAGTAAATGAAAGAAAGGGGGCGCGATAAGGAATGACAGAACGAAGGCATTTTTTTTTTTTTTTTTTTTTAACTTGAAAATCTAACAGCGAGATTTAGCAAGAACTGTTGCTATGCTAATGAGCTGTTCGTTCACTCTCAGAGACGCATCCATTAAATGGGATGAAACTCGACCGTGTGGTCCCAGTCATCCCAATCGAGCCCGTAGCAAAAAACTCAACTCTGGGTAAGAGCCGGTCGGGGCAGAAAAACACATGACCCTGATGGGAATCGAACCCACGCCCTCCCAGCCGGGAGTCCGCGACACTAACCCACTTCGCCATGGTAGTTGATCTAAAGCTTATTTCGTAGGGTTGCTCTGATCAATCCCCGGAACAACATCGATGGAATTCACGGAATCATACGTCTCGAGATAGGACCCTAGTAGTCTCTGGTTTCTAGGAAGTGAATGCATTTTATACAAACATTACCTCTAAATTCTTTCTTACATGCTCAGTGTTTGCATCGATAAAATTTCTCCCATTAAAAAGATGTTGAAGGAGGGGTGAAGAAGAGAAGGACAAAGAGTGGGAAGGAGAGAGAAAAGACAGATAGGAAGATAAAGAGGGGAAGGGAAAGGGTGAGGAGGAGGGGAACAGAATTCGCATTTGTCATCATTATATCAATATTATGATAATGATAAAGGCGATCATCATCGTGTCGTATGATAATTATGATGCTGACGATAACGACGACCAAGAAGACAGAAAAAAACTTGTAAAAGTGAAAATCAAACAAACGAACATGTATAGACTTGTCTTCTCCTATCTTGTGTGTGTGTGTGTGTGTGTGTATGTGTGTGTGAGTGTGTGTGTGAGTGTGTGTGTGTGTGTGTGCGTGTGCGTGCGTGCGTGCGTGCGTGCGTGCGTGTGCGTGCGTGTGTGTGTGTGTGTGTGTGTGTGTGTGTGTGTGTGTGTGTGTGGGTGTGTGTGTGTGTGTTCATTTGAGATTCATGCTTCGCGTTCGACCTCGGATCTAGCTTTTGTACTACATTTACGAGCATGATGAGATCGTATCTGAGTGCTGATAATGGCTCTCTGTGGTGATATGAAGTGTCAACACCTACTCCTAAGGGACCCCTCACACGGTCTGGTGGCGCGACAAAGCAAGCATTGCCAAT
>JADBJO010001583.1:222500-227500 GCA_016801955.1 Conus betulinus | reverse complement strand
TGGTCTCTCAGAGTGAGAGTGTTTCTCCCCAGTGAAATGGTGATGGGACGAGCCAATCGGGTGCACACATGTTTGATATAATCTTCTGTCTGAGCTGCGTGGATCCATGGAGCCTGTTCTCCCTGATGCCAGGAAATGAGGCTGCAAGCAGTGACTTTGGAATCACACAGAAGAAGAGCTTTGGATACGTTTGTAGTGGAACTTATGTGGGGTGGGCAAATGAAGCTATCAGTTGAGCAATCGTCCCTCCCTCTGGTAATTGGCAGCTATGCTCCGAGTTTCACGACTTGCCAATTTTGAAATGATATTTCTATACCATGGTTTCCTTCGAATAGCAAAGCCAAGATAAATAAATAAATACATAAAATAAAAAATAAAGTGTTGATTGAAAGTTGCTTTGAATGATTGCCTATAGCATGTAGAAATAACGTTTTGTTCCAAAAAACTGATTGTAATGGTGATACTCATGATTGTAATTCTACAAGTAATAGGAATGATAAAAATAACAATAACATCAACAACAAACAACAGCAGCAGCAATAATGATAATATAATAGTAATAATATATAATGATAACAATAATAATAATGAAAATAATAATGATATTGATGATGATAATAATAATGATAATAATATAATATAGTAATAATAATAATAATAATAATATGAGAGAGTGAAAAAACAGAGACAGATAGACGGAGAGACACAGACAGAAAAAAAACGTACAAACGTACAGATAGCTGGGTAGACTGTCAGACAGACATACTAACAGGAAGTCAAAGTGACCGACAGAAAGATCAAAAGTTGTATACATTACCCCACAATCGACTCCCTTATCTGAAATAAAACGAGAAACCTGGTGCATCGCCATCCGAACAATTCCATCCGTGACTATGATCATCACATGGCATGGATGAACGAGATAAGTAAAACCAAAACGAGAGGCAGAAACACACAGAAAAATAATGTCTCAGCTAAGAGCCCAAATTGCCCCAAACAGCTATCAGCATCCGGTGCTTTTGGGTTAAGTTTATCTATAATTTGTGTTCATTTCTATCCACCATCTTCGCCTTGTCATTTACCTTATCCCCAAACGTCCTGTCTGCATCTTTGATGTGTTGAAACTGAAAGTGCTGCCTTCATGGTGTACTGGTCAGAAGAATCAACAAAGGGACACAATCAAGGTGAAATCTTAACTCCCTTGCTCTTCATCCGATTCTTTGTGTCCCTGGGTGTCTGAAGTACAGATCCACACAGTGTGACTCTGAACCAATGTCTAGCCTGATCAGCGTCTGAAGATGAGTGTGTTACGTCACATTTTGTGTGGTGAGCGCGAGAGCTTAATCATGGGCACAAAGGGACGGTGAAATGTCGTCTTCATCGCGCTGTGCCCGGGCAGTTAGGCCAAGCGCACGCTTTTTAAAACTGAAATCATGCTGGTGGTCACGGAGGTGGACCACATAACGTGAATAGACATTAAATTGAAGACTACACACACACACACACACACACACACACACACACACACACACACACACACACGAGCACATGCACTCGTCCTCGCACGCGCACGCGCGCACAAATACACACACACACACACACACACAGAGCTTTCATTCATCAGATTACTACCTGTGACACGTCTGTCGAGTTACGTATCATTCTAGTACGTAATTTGTTTTATATTACGTCATATTGAAATATTTACTCTTCCCTCACTACCTTACCTGCTGGCACTCAGGGAGGATGTCATGTGCTGACGAAGGCAAATAAAGCCGAAAATTTCATTTACAACCACGACAGCTTGTTGTCCTTGTGTCTTTTTTCTTTTGGATATATATATATATATATATATATATATATATATATATATATATATATATATATATATACCATTGGATGCTTCAAAAATGTGCCAACACATTGGGAATACGGTGTAAAAAAATATGAGAGAGAGAGAGAGAGAGAGAGAGAGAGAGAGAGAGAGAGAGAGAGAGAGAGAAGAGAACAACAAAAAGTCAGACAGACAGAAGGAGTTCATTAAATCATCCCCACATACATTTAAACTTACATTGTCAACTGACAAGGCAGCTCATGTCTTTTTCTTTGTAATGAAACAACTTCATCAGAATCTGTCGTCGATGATATCATACACTGGGAATTAAGGGGAATACATGAGAGGAAAGGGATGGGGATGAACTAAAGCACAAAGAAGACATAAAAAAAAGAAATCCTTTTACATTGTTATCGTGTTCAGCCTCCCTGAAAACTTCAATGCCGCCAATGAGCCACAGCCACTTGGCCGCCTTCATTTATCCATAGTGTGTTTTTATTGTGATCCACCGTCTTTGCTGTGTTATTTGGCTTTCAGCCCACCCAATCCCGTCTGCCTCTTTGGTGTTCTTTTGAAAGCGAACGTGTTGCTTCATCATTGTGTGGTGAGCAGAAGATCCTATCATAGCACACAAAGAGGTGGCGAAATCTTGTCTCCGTCATTCGTTGATTTGATTTTTTTTACCATGGTGCCAGACGTGGTCGATTGCCTGCCGTGAATTGGAAGTCACGCTGGAGGAATAGTGAGAATGGCAAACTGCGGTTAAAACCCACTTCCAACTCAGGGAGCAAGGTTTGTCTGTGTTGAATATGACCTGATAGAATGTTTAGACATTATTCTGGAGAGAAGTTATCGCGCTGCACGTTTTTAAGATGATTGAGAGTGAGACAGAGAGACAGACGGACGGACAAATACAGAGAGAGAGAGAGAGAGAGAGAGAGAGAGAGAGAGAGAGAGAGAGAGAGAGAGAGAGAGAGAGAGAGAGAGAGAGAGAGAGAGAGCGCATGCACGCATTTGTGGGTGATGTGGTGTGTGTGTGTGTGTGTGTGTGTGTGTGTGTGTGTGTGTGTGTGTGTGTGTGTGTGTGTGTGTGTGTGTGTGTTGTGTGTGTGTGTGTGTGTGTGTGTGTGTGTGTGTGTGTGTGTGTGTGTGTCGGGGGGGGGGGGGGGGGGGAATGTTTTGTACTCAGTCTAGTACAGACGTTCAGTTTTCAACAGCCGAAATAAGTCAATTCCATACCAGAAGAGCCCATTTATCAAAGAGTTCCATCCGTGCCATGACGTGAAGAAGGGCTATGAACACAACTAGTGACAGAGAGAAAAAAAATCAGTTTACACCTCTGCCATCATTAGTCTTCCCGAAGACCCGAATGGCACTGATAAGCGCAATGCTGCTCTGCTAACTGGCAGTAATGTATTTGCATTTTCCATTCCATCTTTGCCTTTCTGTCGATCAGATCAAATACGCACAGAAGGATGTGACAGATACTGATTTCTTTGGATTAATTTTGATTTTTATCATGATAAATATTAGTGTATTTTATTTCATGAGCTGAAAGATACCAGAGCCAATATAAATGATTCCAATGATGTAAAATGCATCCTAGAAAAAAAAAAAGCAGGCAAACAAACAAACAAAAATGAATGTGACAGATACAAGGAAACAAACTTTGAAATCAATTAAAGAACTGATACAGTAAGGCATAAAACAGGCTGAAATATTTAGTACGCACATCCTCTGATTAAAGTGAAATATCATTCAATCTATTCAGTGGGGAAAATGAATTAAGAACCTCAGCTGGTTGTAAATTATTCCAATAAAATACGCGATTATCGATTTTGATACTGTTCAGTTTTGGCTTTGCATATTACTTTTAAAGAGAATGGACTTCATCTGGGATGATTAATGCATGATTTCGTTGAATAAAAGAGACACACAGACAACTCACTACCTGTCGATTTGTTTTCAATGCTCAAGTATTCTGAACAGAATCAAGAGAATCTGTCAAAAGAAAAAAAAAAAACAGCAAGAAAAAAAAACTGTGCATGATTACTGTTTGAAGTTAAGCCAGTCAGTTCTGTTCTTTATTTATGGGCAGTTCAGTTTTTGCTGCTGGCTGTCTTTATGATCTGTCATACCCTAGTTTCGACTGCTTGATATGCACTATGAACTTGATCACTGAACAGTATTCTGTGCTTTTGCTTGGAAATAAATGGAGTTTTAACTCAATGTGTTAACAACAACAGCAACAACAAGAACAGCAGCAACAACAGCCTACATCATTTCAGCCTGCATCAAAGAACTTATTGATATGGGCAAAGTCAATAAACAATGGTTACAAGAAAAACCAAAAGTGGCGGCTTCCTTTTTCCAATCACGAGAGGACGACATTATGATGCCGAGGGCGTAGATCTGCCCTGTGATAGAACATGACGCATAGGCGTGCGGCAGTTTGTTGGCACACCGCAAACAGCTGTTCGTGTTGGTTCATCAGATTCAATAATACAACGGAAGGAGGTTGGTTTGCGGCAAATATCCATTTTCTGGCACGCACATCGTGGCGTCATGGCGCATGCGTGAATTTATAATACTAGGGCTCTGACTCATTGACCCGTGTCCCTGTTTCCTCTGCATGTCTGCATGTCTGCGTTTCTGTGTGTCATTCATCTGTCTGTCTCTGTCACTGTCTCTGTCTCTGTCACTGTCATTGTCTGTCTGTCTGTCTGTCTGTCTGTCTGTCTGTCTGTCTCTCTCTCTCTCTCTCTCTCTCTCTCTCTCTCTCTCTCTCTCTCTCCTTGTTTTTTGTCTTCCTATCTGTCTGTCTGTTGTTGTTGTTCTAAAATTAAAAATGGACCCCAGTCCCGTTTGAGCAGGCAAGCCTATGATATGATGCTTTTAGAAATGGAAAAAAAGTGAAGAAAACTGGGCTTATAAAGTAAAGAAAGTCCTTTCAGAACAGGGTTTTGGTATAGTGTGGATGACCCAGGAAGTAGGAAATGAGCAACAGTTCATTGCGGAATTTAAAAACAGGCTTATTTGTTCTTTTAAACAGAATTGGCACTCAGATATGGAAAGTAAAGAAAAATATCGCTGGTTTTTCTCGTTTAAGAATGTGTTCCATTTTGAAAAGTTTCTCAATGTCATAACAGATAGATGGCATAGAATA
>JADBJO010001583.1:202500-210000 GCA_016801955.1 Conus betulinus | reverse complement strand
AATAATCAACATATTTAAGCACAGTATGTTATCACTAAAAGATAAACATCCACAACATATGCGATTACTTACGTCAAATCACTTCTCCTTGTAAATGACTTGTAAATGTACAGAACAAGATTCCTTGTTTCAGTTATACTTCTTAATGAAAAAAACAAAGTTTGAAAAGTGCAGGACGTCGACAATACCTTAATCAAATAAATTTGTGTCGCATATCTGCTAGCACAGGGCATAAGAAAACAAAATGAAGTTCGTCTTCCCTACCAGAATTACACAGTGGACACAAAAAAATACAATCTACATGGACACACAGGAATGAGGTTTCCTCTCGACGACATCTATTCGCTATTTGTCACTCTAGAAATATCGTGGGAAAACAACCAAGTTCAAACGATGGTATAGCAGGAAAACATTATCTCTATAGTTCTCGTACAGGAATTTCCTTCAGGACTACAACGGCGCTGGGAAACTTTCTCACGTTTTACAAGTTGTTCTGAATTCAGTTGATCATCTCTCCTCTTTCTTGTAACATACACTCTCTCAGCAAAGAGTCTGTTCTGCTTGTTGGTATTTCAAAGCGAAAGCGCTGCTTCCCGGTGAAATGGTGATAGGATGAGTCATTCAAGGGCACACACGTGTGATGCAATCTTCTGTCTGAGCGGCACGGAGCCTGTTCTCACTGATGCTAGGGAATGGGGCTGCCTGCAGTGACTTAAGAACAGCATAAAAGAAAAGCTCTGTGTGCGCATGCGCGTCACCCTCTGACATTTTGCAGCCTTGTTTTGTGAGTCACGGCTTGCCGTCTTTGAATTCATATTCTCACACCATGTTTTGCCTCGAACAGTGAAGCAGAATACGGTGTGTCAATTGAAAGTTTCTTTGAATTAATGCATATGATTTGTAGAAATAACGTTTCATTCCGAAACTGATAGAAGTGGTGATGATGGTGATGACGATGGTGATGATAATGATGATGATTATAATGATGATGATCATGATGACGATGACGATGATGATGATGATGATGACGATGATGATGATGATGGTGCATGATGATAACTATGGTAACAAAAATTTGATGATGATGGTGTCGACAACGACGACGACGACAACGACGTCTACGACGACGACGATGCTGTTGTTGTTGTTGTTGTTGTTGTTGTTGTTGATGATGATGACGATGATGATGATGATGATGATGATGATGAAGAAGAAGAAGAAGAAGAAGAAGAAAGAAGAAGAAGGGGACGAGCTCAGGGCAGATGCAGCAATGCATTGTATGACGAGTAGGAGTGAAAGCCGAAAGGAAGCTTCTGCTCCGACAATGTCCTTAGCGAATCCCAAAAGAGGTGAGAGTGGGAGCCTGGAATGTGCGAACGCTGTATGAAGCTGGAAAGACTGCACAGACGGTGAAAGAGATGAAGAAGTAGACTGAACATCCTAGGAATCAGTGAGATGAGGTGGACGGGACTCAGGCATCATGACCCTTGGCTCAGGAGAGACAGTATGTTATTCTGGTCGCACCGACGGGCAACATCAAGAGGGAGTAGGTATCATCATGGATAAGGAGGCCAGGAAGAGCTTGATGGGATGGGAGCCAGTCAACTCAAGAATCATCACAGCCAGATTCTTCTCCAAGTATACCAAGACCACCATCATACAGTGTTACGCACCGACAGAGCAAGCCACGGAGGAGGAGGAAGACCTGTTCTACAACATCCTACAGGAACAGATAGACAAGACACCACAGCATGACATCCTACTTCTTATGGGAGACTTCAATGCGAAAGTCGGAGCGGAGAACACCGGGTATGAGACTTGCATGGGACAAGAGGGAGTGGGAGACAGAAATGACAATGGACAGCGTTTTGCAGATGCGTGTCTTGAAAATGGTCTGGTGATAGGTGGTACCATCTTCCAACACAAAACCATCCACAAAAACTGACATGGGTATCACCAGATGGAAGAACCAGTAACCAGATAGACCACATTGCCATCAACCAGAAGTGGAGGAGCTCCATGAAGGACGTGAGAGCCATTCGAGGAGCTGACGCTAGCAGTGATCACCATCTTGTGCTATGCAGACTCCAGCTGAAGCTCAAGAGAACACCAAAAAAAAAAAAAGAACAACTCTTTGACTCGAGGAAACTGACCAGTGAGGCGGTGCGAAAAGCCAGTTTACCATTGAACTTTCCAATAGATTCCAAGTCCTGGACAGCACACCAGCAGATGACATCAACGCTCTGTGCGACAATGTACAGAAAGCTTTCATAGACACCAGCAAGGCCGTGCTGGGCTACAGAAGAAGAGAGAGGAAGGAATGGATATCAGACACCACATGGCAACTCATAGAGGAGAGAAGAGATCGCAAAACTCGGCACGCTCACTGGAACAGAAGATGAGAGACAAACATCCCGCCGAAACGTACAAAGAGAAAAACAAAGAAGTGAAGAAGAGCACAAGGAGAGAGAGACAAGCGACAGTTTGCAGACAACTTAGCAGCAGAGCCCAAGCTGCAGCAGAGAAAGGAGACTCCAGGACCGTCTATAAAATTACCAAGACCCTAACAGGCGGATTCACCAGCAAAACCACAGTAGTGAAGGACAACCCGGGAAAAGTTTTGACAAAAGACGAAGACCAACTCAACAGATGGGCAGAACATTTTAGAGAGATATTAAATAGACCGACCCCAGATGAGGAAGCCACCATCGAAGACATGGGTTTCAACTTAGAGATGAGACGTGGACGCATTACCCAACAGGAAATTGTGGAGGCTATCAGGCAGACAAAGGGCAACAGGGCACCAGGTGAAGACAGAATCACGGCAGACATGCTGAAGGCAGACCCCAAAACGAGCGCAAAGGCTTTAGTGAAACTATTCAACAAGGTTTGGGAAGAGGAGAAAGTTCCAGACACATGGAAGAAAGGCATCATAGTGAAGCTCCCCAAGAAGGGCGACCTCTCTGAATGCGGCAACTGGCGGGGAATCAACTTGCTCTCCGTCCCAGGGAAGATCTTCTGCCGTGTCCTTCTACAGCGCATGAGGCAAGCCATTGAGAGAACCCCTACGAGAAGAACAGGCAGGGGGTTCAGAAGCGGGAGAAGTTGCACAGACCAGATCTTTGTCTTACGAACAATTGTGGAACAGTCCATCGAATGGAATTCATCACTGTACATCAACTATATTGATTTCCAAAAGGCTTTCGATAGCATTCATCATCCTTCGCTGTGGAAGATCTTGGAAGCCTACGGGTTTCCTCTTAAAGTCATCAACATCTTACAGGACATGTACGCAGACAACCAGTGCTGTGTGCGACATGATGGACAGCAGAGCGAGTGGTTCCACGTCCGGACCGGGGTCAGGCAAGGCTGCGTGATCTCGCCGACAATTTTCCTTGTCGTCATTGACTGGGTGATGAGGAAGGCCACCAGCGATAGGGCGAGAGGGCTTGTATGGGGGACTGACAGCCAGGCTTGAAGACTGCGACTTCGCCGACGATATTGCACTGCTGTCGCACGCCCAGAAAGACATCCAGGAAAAAAAAAATCATCAAGAGTGGACCTAATAGCCAGCAGTGTGGGACTCAAGATTCACCCCAACAAGACCAAGATCATGAAGGTGAAGACGAAGAGCGCAGAGAAGACCAGTGTGCGAGGCTCAGCTCTAGAGGAGGTGGAACACTTCAAGTACCTCGGCAGCTACATCTCGGCCGATAGCAACATCGAGCAGGAGATCTCAACCAGGATAGGACTCGCAGCTCGGGCATTCAGCGGGTTGAAAAACATCTGGAAGTCAGCTGTCCTGGAAACCAAAACCAAGTTGAAGATCTACAGGTCCAACGTACGCTCAGTACTCCTATACGCCTCAGAGACATGGAGAACCAACAAGAAGATTGAGAGCAGGCTCAGAGGCTTCGAAGGAAGGTGTCTTCGCCGAATCCTGAAACTTCAGTGGCAGCAGCGTGTCACCAACAGGGAAGTGTCAAGGCGCACCATAAACAACATTGTGGCCGAGGTGAAGCAGCGGCGGTGGAGGTGGCTGGGACACATCCTTCGGATGGGCAAGACCAGACTCCCTCACACTGCGCTGAGATGGGCACCACCGGGAAGAGGAAGCGAGGCAGGGAGGAAGAGGAGGAGGAGGAGGAGGAGGAGACGAATTGTAAGAGGAAAAGAGAGAGAAGAAGAAGAACGCTGATAATCAGTATATTAAGAATTACAATAGAAGCAATACTGGTTGGCTGTTTACGTTTTGGTTCAATGTTGTTAGCAGTATACATACTGTCTAAAGGGAAGCAGCGACACAATAGAAGCAATACTGGTTAGCTGTTTACATTTTGGTTCAATGTTGTTATCAGTATACATGCTGTGTAAAGGGAATCAGCGACACAATAGAAGCAATACTTGTCAGCTGTTTACATTTTGGTTCAATGTTGTTAGCAGTATACATACTGTGTAAAGGGAAGCAGCGATAAAAACGGGTCCAACGGTCTGTGGTGTTCCAGCCCTGCACATCGGCAAACGATTCGCGCATTCTAACCACTCGGTCACAGTGCATTCTGTCTAATGCTGGATTTCTCTTTGTACGTGCATGCGTACTGCATCGCTTTTATCATATCTTCAAGCAGAAGAAGAAGAAGAAGAAGAAGAAGAAGAAGAAGAAGAAGAAGAAGAAGAAGAAGAAGAACAACAACAACAACAAACAACAACAACAAACAACAACATCAGCAACAACTACAATAATAACAGCGACAGCAACGACAAAACACAGCAACGGGTTAGATCATCATCGCCATGGCCAATAACAATGAAACAGATAGCTTTATTTTGAGGTTGTCCCCCACAAAAGAACAAAGATCTAGACCAAAGAAAATGTCTTGTTCGAGAAATGGCTCGAGCAATACAATGTAATTAATTTAAATGGAAGGGAACACAAGATAACTGAAAGAGAAACTTCATAACCAATAATTGTGTCATGTGATTATTAGGCATCAGAAAACGTCACCCTTCCACAGGTTCACAGAGCCTATAAAGACTTCTGCTCCTAGCATGACTGTTTGCTGATTCTCCTTGTTTTAAATGATCTAATACAAAACATGAATTAGCTGGGATACATCTGAAGATCATCATCGCCATACAAAATACTATCCAATTCGGAAAGGCCTCAAAATCGTCATTGTCATACAAAGTATCAACCGATTAGAAAACAATACATATTAACATCATCGTACAAAACATAATCCAGATGGGAAAGAGATGAAAATTATCATATCATCATCATCATCATCATCATCATCATCATCATCATCCTAGCCAACATCGTTATAATCATCATTTGGAGGGGGAGACGTCGTACGGCAAAGTTTCGTGAATCAAAATTGTATAAAGAAAGTATGCACAATGTCACAGAGAGAGAGAGAGAGAGAGAGAGAGAGAGAGAGAGAGAGAGAGAGAGAGAGAGAGAGAGAGAGAGAGAGAGATCAAGTATAGACCTGCACTTTTTTCAGATCAACTTTCTCTCGATCATCAAGTTTCGTCAATGTTGTCGAGCGAATTGATGAAACAAATGTCATCATAAAAAAGGAAATCATTTTACAGTTCCGCCCTCTTCAGTCTCCCTGGAGATCTGAGCAGCGCTGAAGAACTCTTGCCACCCAGCGTTCCTAGTTCTCTTTCATCTGTTTTCTATTAGACCTGGCACTTTTGCCCTTTCCTGGTATTTGCCTTGAGAATAATCCTCATCTGTCTTTTTGATCTCTTAATTTTGAGAGCGCTGCTTCATTGATGTGAGGTCAGGTGAACACTCACTCGAGTCCTGGCAGTTTGCTGTTAGATAGATTGTCCCAATTATTTGAGTATACCATAAATGTTAAGTCATGTTCGGGAATGATGAATAGGAGTCCAGGAGATTTAACATCCAGAAGAATTGGCTATACCTTTGTTGTCAGGAAACTGTAAGATATCTTTTGGATATTAAAAGTGTGAATCTGAATCTTTCTCTAGTCTGCTCAGAATTTGAAGATAAGTGTGAAATGTCACAGTTTGTGTCGTGAGCGCAGGAGCCGAGTTGGCATGTTGGTACGTTTTCATCTCCTTTGTTCCCTGAGCCTGCACAGCAAGGTCATGTCCATTTGAAATCATGCTGGGGGTCTCCAAGGCGGTGGGTTTGCAGTTTAACACACAGCAGTTGGTGGCAATGCGAGGACCAGCGTTAGTCCAGATATCGTGTCACTGAAAACTTTAAAACAGTCTCAACAGATTCGGCATAATGTGTAACGAATGGGACAATGGAGAGAGAGAGAGAGAGAGAGAGAGAGAGAGAGAGAGAGAGAGAGAGAGAGAGAGAGAGAGAGAGAGAGAGAGAGAGAGAGAATGACACAAGGTTGGTAGACAGAAAGATAGTGTCCTTTAGCTTATCCTAACATAACCATAATCACGCGTCAAATGGCAAGGAGCTCATAGTCTTGTAATTAAACAATTTCTTCATGAAACTTCATCAAAAAATATTTCGCAAAAGAAAGGGATCACAGAACAGAAAAAAGGGGAGGAGTGGGAATGAACAAAAGCACGAAGACGACAGAACAACAGAGAAACTCCTTTTACTGTGTTACCATGATCAGTATTCCGGAAGAATTCGATGGCGCCAAGGAACTATCGTCGCTCAGCCCCTCTCATTTATCCATCATCTGTTTTCATTGTGATCCGGCGTCTTTGCTGTGTTATTTGGCTTTCAGCCCACCCAATCCCATCTGCCTCTTTGGTGTTTTTTTTGACAGCGAGCGTGCTGCGTCATCGCAGTGTGGTGAGCTGATGATCCTATAAAGGCACACAATGAGGTGGCGGAATCTCATCTCCGTCGTTCCTTATTTTTTTTTTTTTCTATGGTTCCAGACGCGAAGGAGCGCATGCTGTGAATTGGAAATCACGCTCACGGACTAGTGAAGATACTGAGTTTCCGTTAGACCAACTTAAAAGTCCAGGGCCAAGTCTGGTCTTTACCAAATATTATTGTATGACATTGGTGGATATACTCTGAAAGGGATGTTATATGGTGTATATTTTAAGGATGAGAGAGAGAGAGAGAGAGAGAGAGAGAGAGAGAGAGAGAGAGAGAGAGAGAGAGAGAGAACTCAGAATCAGAATATTTTATTGACAGGCCACAGGCCCATATCAAAGTGAGTGAACAAGGTCAAAATAAATCGGTACAAGCCATCTTAACGAAAACGCAGCTGAATGGTGTTCAAAGTTAACAAAGAACATATTCATGAAGCAACTACAGCATTAATTACTCCGTTCCTAACAGCCATTGCTCTACAAATGAAATTACCAACACTCGTAATAGTAGTCAGTAGTCTGAATAGAACAGGCAAGCGACATGGACATTTTGATTAAAAATTTAGAAATGGCACGAGAGAGAGAGAGAGAGAGAGAGAGAGAGAGAGAGAGAGAGAGAGAGAGAGAGAGAGAGAGAGAGAGAGAGAGAGAGAGAGAGCATGTTTT
>JADBJO010001583.1:177500-182500 GCA_016801955.1 Conus betulinus | reverse complement strand
ACAAAAAAATAAGAATGTGCGCACGTGTGCTCGCGCACACACAGACACACAGTCACTTACATACACACTCACTTACACACCCCCCCTCCCCCCCCCCCCACCCCCACGCTCTCTCTCGCGCTCTCTCTCCATCTCTCTCTCTCCTCTCTCTCTGCCTCACACCACACACACACACACACACACACACACACACACACACACACACACTAATTCACTGGATTTAGGGAAAAGTGACACTGGTTAGTACGCTTTCAGAACGATTTGTTCGAAGTGGCGTCAGAGCAACGTCACAGTAGGAACCTAATGGTCTGCACACCTGCTTAAGGAAACTTATTTTTTCTGTTTGTATAGATGGCTAGATCTAAGCCAATGAAGGGTGGTTCATTGACATGACTTAATCCCTTTGCACCTAGGCACAATATCTCCTCTCTCTCTCTCTCTCTCTCCTCTCTCTCCCTCTCCTCTCCCCTCCTCTCTCTCTCTCTCCTCCTCTCTCTCCAACAGAAAAAAATCTCTCTTCCTCTCTCTCTGGTCATCTCTGTGCCTCTCTGTGCGGGCGGTGTGTGTGTGTGTGTTTGTGGTGTTGTGTGTGTGTGTGTGTGGTGTGTGTGTGTAAGTATGAGTGCGTGTGGGCGCGCGAGCGAGTGTGTCTGTGTGTGTAAGAGAGAGGAGGGAGAGAGAGAGAGAGAGAGAGAGAGAGAGAGAGAAGAGAGAGGAGAGAGAGAGAGAGAGAGAGTAGAGAGAGAGAGAGGACTGCGCTGACTTACACAAACGTACACAAACACACGCACACAACACACACAACACGCACCACACACACACGCACAGACATACAGAGAGAGAGAGAGAGAGAGAGAGAGAGACATGCTAGTGGGGCGAGGCTCTCGGTGGTAGCACGAGGGCGTTGAGTGAGGGTGGTGGGGTCATTGGTATGGACACGCAGACGTGGAAAAAACGTCTAAGACTTGCTGCTGCTTCCCCTCCCCCCCCCCCCCCCTCCCTCCCCATCTCTCTCCCCACGTCTCTGCTCACTGAACAATTCTAATTCACGTTGATCTATGTAACTGTCAAAAACTGTCCCAAGAGGAGGGAAGAGGGATATAAGACAGGGGTGAGTGGTGGTGGTGGTGGGTACTTGTAGGGGTGAGAGGTTACTTGAAGCGCTGCGGCGTCTTTCGTGTTTGCCAGACAATAACCAGACAAGTGTCTTGCCCGGATGGGAGTCTTTTGCTTCAAGTCAGTGGGGCCGAGAACGGAAAAAGGACGGGAAAGCGGCAGGGAAGGGGGTCATGAACGGTGTTGACGACGGGTTTGGACATTTCCATATCGCAATCATGCAGCACGCACAATGCTTCTTTCAAAACACGCAAGCTGAAAATGTCTTTTTCTTCATGCACGGGAATCCTGTGTCGAAACCGTATTAACGCTTCTCTCTCTCTCTCTCTCTCTCTCTCTCTCTCTCT
Source organism: Conus betulinus (assembly GCA_016801955.1). Taxonomy (NCBI): domain Eukaryota; kingdom Metazoa; phylum Mollusca; class Gastropoda; order Neogastropoda; family Conidae; genus Conus; species Conus betulinus. The sequence continues at coordinate 181,037 of JADBJO010001583.1, read as the reverse complement.
CTCTGTGCCCGATTCCTTCCATTGCCTTTCCCGTTTCCCGGATGTCCGCATTTGTTCCCACTGCGTTCGTTTGACAGTGGTGTAGTTGAATTTTTGTATTGTCATGTTATTTCTTTGGTTGTTTGTTTCTTCTTCTTCTTCTTATACGTATTTGTCTTGATTGCTATGAATTACTTCTTTCTTCCCCCCCCCCCCCCCCCCCCCCCCCCCCCCGCCAGGGCTGGGTGGCAAAAACATTTATATTGCTTATCTCTTACCCTGGTGAAATAACATTTCGTTTCGTTTGTCTGTCTGTCTGTCTGTCTGTCTGTCTGTCTGTCTGTCTCTCCTCTCTCTCTCTCTCTCTCTCCCTCATCCTCTCCTCTCTCTCTCTCCTCTCTCTCACTCCTCTCGCTCTCTCACATCCACACACACCGTACGCACGCGCGCCCCCACACACACACACACACACACACACACACCACAACACACCCACACCACACTACACCCACACACGTACACACCCATAATCTATATAGACTGTTGTAGCTCTAGATTTGTGTACGCAGCTTTGCAAAAGTAATTAGACATTTAAGCCAATGGCGCAGTGTGGATCATATGTCACTAGACCCCAGTAAATCTAAAGTCATAATAATCGATCAATGATGGCAAAACATGAATTAAGTCCGTTTCTATTTTTAGTACAATGTAAGAACTGAAGAAGTAGGAAATTATCGTATTCTAGGCTCTCTGATTGTTGACAAAAATCTTTCATGGTGTGTTTCAGTGCAAAACAGTTTCAGTGCTATAAAACAGCATCCAGACAAATGTATCAGATATACAGGATTAAGCTCTTTTTAAACTTTTCGTTTCATATGTGTGTGTGCATGTGTGTGTGTGCGTGTGTGTGTGTGTGTGTGCGTGTGGTGTGTGCGCGTGTGTGTGTGTGTGTGTGTGTGCGTGCGTGCGTGCGTGCGTGCGTGCGTGCGTGCGTGATTGTGCTTGCGCGCGCGCGCGTCTCTCTCTCTCTCTCTCTCTCTCTCTCTCTCTCTCTCTCTGATAGCGTGCATCATTGTAAAGTCTAAAGAAAATATAACGGTTGCTGAAGAAAAAAAAAAAAAAACAAAAACAAACAAATTTCAACAAATTGTTCCTGAACAATCATCAACCCAGTTCCAGATCCAGAAAAAAAACTTGTTCTGGCGAAACGTCAACACCAAAATTGTCGAAGTGTAGATAAAGGATTTTATCAATTTCATGCTGTTGGAAACAAAGAGAAGAGACACAAGCGGAGAAATGCCGTGAGTTTTCAGACAATGATTATTTTTGTGTAATAGAACATTTTCAAGGAAGTGTTGTCAATTGTCTGTAAAATAAAATCATCTATAAATGCTGGGTCTGCTACCACGACTGGTGAAATGCCAAAGTTCATTTGAGGGGTCAATTAATGAGTTTCTTGTCTGCTTCTTTAATGTTTTGAATTGAATGTGTGTTTATCCAGACGTTTTGCCCCCAAATTAATTTCATCTCTCTATTAAAAAAAAAAGGTAGTTTAAGTGTTTCTGTAATCATACGTGAAAATCGTTTAGTGTAGAGGTGGTAATCTTTATATTATTACAAATATCAGGTTCAAGAATAAGTTAACAAGAACGATATTGCACGGAAATATCAAGCTGGGAGTAAGAGAGGTTAGCATCGATCATAAATTCACCTTATCCACGAATATTCAAATAACATGCTGTTTAAATAGAATATTACATTTACCTTTCATATATTTTGAGAAAGCATTCAACTCGGTTCATAATTCTTTAAAACATGTGTTAATGGTAATTGTATTAATGCGCAGGAGGCATGTGCGACGGAATAAGAGTCACATATGCTGGGAAATTTACAGGATAAGGAGACACAGCCCTGTGCCTGACCTACTTTGTCAGTGTTAAGCGGTATTTGTTCTGATGCATCATACGCAGAATACTACTCACTAACCACCATTTGGGTCGCAACAATTGTTTAATTCTACGACTGCATGGGGGATAACAGACGACAGCACACCATAATGTAAAATGATGCGATAGACTATGGATTTTGAAGTTATACTTTACCATCTTATGATACAGCATGTGAACTACTATGACATCATATAATATATCAGTGTTGTATATGACTGCGTAACTCAATAATAAACACGACACTACACAAATATGACAAATTCACGAACTACGCAATACATGCAAAAACGAAATATAGTACATTACATTTTAAAGCGGTGTTGCAAAACAAATGCAATGGAAAGAAGACTACGCAACACAGCAAATAACAACATGATACATGCAGACTCTCCAGAGTAACTCTATAACATAAGAGACCATAAACGTGAACCAAGTAAAACCAATCCAGTCTACTGCAGAATCGTTTTCCCGTATTTTTTCCATCTGAAGCGTTAGAAATGCGACTGCCACAACACCGTAACTTCTCAGATCGATTCCAACGGTCTGTCTTTGTTTTGCAGGAGAGTTATGACCAAGGATGCCACCAGACCGGCGCCGACCTCTGGCAGGGCTCTCTGTCAGTCGGCTGGTCTCTGTCACACCAGGACACAGACCCGATTGGAACAACAGCAGCAGCAGATGATTGATTGCCCTGGGGCCTCACAGAACAACGATATTACAGCTTTCTGTTCTGTGATGTGTTTGACCCTTCCAATACTCTGTCTGCCATTTCTTTGTTGATAGGAGATGCTCTCTCTCTCTCTCTCCTCTCTCTCTCTCTCTCTCTATCTCTCTCTCTCTCTCTCTCTCTCTCTCTCTCTCTCTCTCTCTCTCTCTCGTCTCTCAAACAGGAACAAGCGGGTGAGATATCTCTTTGGTGGTGGAAACCTGCTTGAAATGCTCTGAAATGCAATTGTCTGTTTGTCTGTCTGACTGTCTGTGTCTGTCTGTCTGTCTGTCTGTCTGTCCCTCCCTCCCTTTCTCTCTCTATATCTGCCTCTGTCTCTCTGTCCTGTCTGTCTGTCTGTCTGTCTGTCTGTCTCTCTCTCTCTCTCTCTCTCTCTCTCTCTCTCTCTCTCTCTCTCCTCTCTCTCTCTCTCTCTCTGTCTATTCCTGCTCCGTCCTCCCTCCCATCTCCCCACCTCTAGGTTTGCCCCCCCTCCCATCCCCCCAGCTGCACCTCCTCCTCCCCCCAACCCCTTCTTCCATCGCCTTCCGTTCCTACCGTCTTCCCGATACTCAGCCACTCTTCCGTGTCTCAGACGTGTCGCGTGTTCCATGATGTGATTTCTGCGATGAACTGTGTGTGCAGACCTTTTAGATTTACGATCAGGGGCTAGAGGTAGGTCGAAGCGGAAAGCAACGGTGAGATGTCTCCACCCATCAAAATCAGCGGGTACACATATCTCTATCCTCTGCCATAATACGTCCTGTGATGCTCCTGTACAGAAATATGATACATTCTGTGGATAGTTGAAAAGTACATCCTTAAGGAATAACAGTTCTCTGGTTATATGCATTTAAGAAAATCTACCTTCCCTGATTTTTTTTTCTGTACAAAATCAGTTCA
>JADBJO010001583.1:167500-172500 GCA_016801955.1 Conus betulinus | reverse complement strand
CAACATAATATACTTCCTGTCATACATTTCATTCTGCTTCCTCTCAGCAACAAATGTTGTGGGGGATGGCATGGGCAGCTGACAAATGACTCTTGGGTGGACAGTGAAGCTTCACTGGAGTTAGAGCCAGCCATGTGCCGTTGCTATGCATCACATTGCGTCTGTCAACAAGTCTCATCCGCTGCGCGTGATTGACGATCACTTCCTTGTGATAAAGAACGCGCGTGAAAATTATATCTTCTGGCCAACATTGGAGCTTGACTGGGTTTTGTTCTTATCCATATTTGCGTATATATTTTGTTTTTAACCTTATTGGTTTTTTTTCCATGTCCGTTTATCACTTGACAAAGTTCCTTCTTTGTACATAATTCATACCCTCTCTCTCTCTCTCCTCTCTCTCACTCTCTCTCCTCTCTCTCTCTCTCTCTCTCCTCCTCTCGCCTCTCTCTCAAACTCTCTCTCTCTCTCTCTCTCTCTCTATGCATTCTCCTACCCTGAGCAAGAACATAGAACATAATGTTTTTGTTCTCTCTCCCTCCCACACCCCCCCCCCCCCCCACCACAAAAAAAACAAAACAAAGGGGAGAAGAAGAAGGGAAAAAAAACAAAAAAGAAAACCAACCAAAAACACCCCCCACAACAACCACAAAAAAAAAAAACCCCCCAAACCCAAAAAACCCACACCCCCCCCCACCAAACACCCACACCAAAACACCCCCCCCCCAAAAAAAAAAACAACCCCACCCCCCCCCCCCCCCCCCCCCCCCACAAAAACACCACCCACCCCCCCCACCCAAAAACCCACCCACACACCCCCCTCTCTCTCTCTCTCTCCTCTCCTCCCTCATCTCTCTCCGTCTCTCCTCCCCCCTGCATTCTGCTAACAGGAAGCAAGGAACATAGAAAATCATGTTTTGGTCGTAGTCTTTGCCATCGCAAACAACGGTTTGGTCTGTCTGTCTTTCTCTCCGTCTCCTGTCTGTCTGTCTGTCTGTCTGTTTGTCCCTGTCTGTCTGTCTCGTCTCTCCTCTCTCTCCTCTCTCTCTCCCTCTCTCCCATCTCTCTCTGTTTTCCCCCCCCTCACCCCCCCCCCCCCCCCCCCCCCCCCGATCTGTAATCAGCCTCCTGGCATCTGATGTGTCGCTTGTTTCATGAAATGGTTTCTGTGATGCACTATGTGAGCAAAACAATGCAGTTTTATGTCCAGCAGGGCACAGGTTGAACTAAGGCGGAAATCAAGAGACATTTTTCGCCGTCAAAATAACTCGGCACATAATATTCCGTCCGTCTTCTTCTATGTTACGTTACTCCAACCTCGGAATCACTATCATTTTGTACAGAAGATTTTATCTTCCCAACGTATTTCAATTAACGATGGAACTTGATCAAGTTAAAATCAGTATTTTTCTCTATTGATAAATAGTTTACTCCGAGAGTCATCTTAGGCAAGATTAGAAATACCTATTCTGCCCCACCTTTTTCCTCCACTATTTTTCCTTTGGGAATAATTCTACTACTGCATTTGTGAAAAAGAATCTCTCTCTCTCTCTCTCTCTCTCTCTCTCTCTCTCTCTCTCTCTCTCTCTCTCTCTCTCTCTCTCTCTCTCGTTTACTTCCTCCTCCTCCTCCACACTTTCTTTCCTTTCTTTCTTTCCGCTTGTTTCAAAATTAAATTTTGCAGTGACCTCCGTGCACTCACTTTTGAGCTCATCAACCGGCTACACAGAGGATGATTGGAGTGGACAGCCGCTTTGAAAAGTCTTAATTCGTCAAAACGAATCAATACACATCCCATTTTTTCTGCTCTGCTACATACCCAAATATCCCGTCTGGGACGACACATACACAGACACTATGAGATTTTGTTTTTGTTCTTTCCATAAACAATCGTAGGGGAATGACGATTCTCATATCACAGAAGAACTGCCCGCCATGCAGTTTTAGTTCAAAGCTCACATGTCTAAGATCAAACAGAATGCTTCCTGACGCCTGCTCTCGTGCGTACATGCGTGAGTGAGTGAGTGAGTGAGTGAGTGTGTGTGTGTGTGTGTGTGTGTGTGTGTGTGTGTGTGTGTGTGTGTGTGTGTGTGTGTGTGTGTGTGTGTCGAACACATTAGTAGTGTAGAAAACAAAGACAGGCCAACAATTCCTCCATAGTTACGACAGTAGCTTGGCAGGAATGAATAAAGACGAAAAGACAGAAGGTTTGTGAGAGGCAAAACGGGAATAAATAAAAAAAAAGATGTTGGCAATAAATTGCAGCTAGAAGATCTTACACCAGCAGCGCATGGGGACGATCGTGATCCATCTTGAAAACAAAACCACCCATACTGCCTTGTCAGAGGCCTTTAGTCCGCTGATTCAGACTCATCAGTAGGACACGCCTGATTCTGCCAGTCCTTCAGGCGGTATGAAATGGAGATATAATTATATCAATCTATGATTTTCATCTCCAAGAGCTCAACAACAGATTCCACCCACAGCCGCCAGTGAAGGATTCCAGAGCAAAAAAAAAAAACAAAAAAACAAAAAACAACAACAAAAAAAACCCGCTGTGACCAAAAATATTGAAAAGTCACATCACTATGCACAACGTAAAAAAAAAAGTGTAAGTAGCAATCATTGCGCCTAAGGATACAAGGGTGAACGGGAGTCGACAGTTATATTAGCCAGCTGTACTGTGTAAGAATTCAAGCATTTCAGTCACTCATACTGAGCTACGAACTGTGCAGGATAGCTTTACTTGGATATGCCAGTACTTGATCAAAGAATATATGTTGAACAAATAAATAATCCGGGTAAACACATGCAGGCTAACAATTCCTCCATATCACGACTATGACTTAGCTGAGATGAAAAAAAAAAGAGGAAGAAAGGGATGGAGGTGGTGACGGAAAGAAACGGGATCTCTCTCTCTCTCTCTCTCTCTCTCTCTCTCTCTCTCTCTCTCTCTCTATATATATCTCCCTCCCTATATATATATATATATATATATATATATATATATATATTACACTGGACATTAACATGATTATATGTATACATATATAGGTATATATACATATATATATATATATATATATATATATATATATATATATATATATATATATATATATATATATATATATATATATATGTATATATATACTTTTTTCTACAAGCAAGTCACCTCTGTCCCGTTTTTTCCTTTCAAGAAATACTCTCCAGAACTTATTTTAAAACGGCTTTAGTTCCAGTCTCAGTTTCCTCAAAGAGTTACGTTGCTTGCAGATTATTCAACGTACGCTACAGCACATTTGTTTCTTTGCTCTCACTGCTCCCGTCTCCCACATACCCTGGCACATTGAAGCCCTTTTCTAATGCCACCGAGGCTAGAGGCCAGTGCTCACCATTCTCTTGTGAGTTAAAATGGAATAGCTACTCTAGCTTTCCCTGAACGTATTCACGTTATCTTTTCGTTTATATACTTATTCGATTTTTTTGTCTTTTGGTTATGTTAGAACTACTTATGTACCAATCTTCTGATATCATATACTTCTTTGTACACTACACACACACACACACACACACACACACACACACACACACACACACACACACACACACACACACACACACACACACACAAACACACCTCTGATCCTTTTCTCCGAACGTATTGCCATTTGATCAGTTTTGTTTACGTCTTCATTAGATTTTTTGTTTTCGCTTTGGTTATGTTCGAACGACTTACATATATATTAATCTTCTGATTTCACATGTTTTTGTATGTATATAACAAACACACCTGATCCCCTTCCCCCCCATTACTAACCATTTTTCAGCCCCCCACCCACCAACTCTATTTTCAGATTTTCAAAAGTTCTCAGACGTCCTTCATTCCCCCCACTCTCCCACCCTACCCATTACCACCATCCACATCCAAGGGCGTGGACTGAATTGGGTGGTTGCTGTGACTACTTTGACACATTTGTTTCCTGTTGGCAGCCAGGGTGTCCCTGAGCCGAAGGCGACAGAGAACAGGTCTTGCCATTCGTCTGCAATGAAGTTTGCGCGCACCGTCTTTTACTTTGATAAAAGGGAATCTCTCGCCAGGCTGACAGTTTTTTTTTTTTTTTTTTTTTTTCTTCCAAATACCACCCCATTAATCTGTCTGACATCCTTCCTATTTCTCCAGAAACCTGAACATTTCGACTGAAAGAGGTAAAATTGATTAAAGAAGAAAGGACATGAAAGCATCAACGACAAGCTGGATACCTGCTGTCTGTCTGTCTGTCTGTCTGTCTGTCTCTCTCTCTCTCTCTCTCTCTCTCTCTCTCTCTCTCTGTGAGTATTTTGAAGGTTTTTTTTTTTTTTGTTGATAACTGAAAATTTAGCTTGAAAACTCTCGGAGGAGACGGGGCGGGGACAAAAACACGACAAAGTGTCAGATGCCTCTCGACCGCATGGTCTTATCATACACCTCAAAAATGAAAGACATTGAACTCACTTAGACTTAGCGTGTGTTTCACTACACTGCACATTGATTTCTTTTTTTTTTTGTTGCTTTTATTTTTCTTGTTTTCTTTTCCGTTTTTTTTTCTCTCTCTTTCTTAAGTTCTTTGCTTCTTTCATTTGTTTTCTCTGACCTTCTTTCAGTTTCCATTCTCTCTTTTAGTTTTTGTTCGCTTGCTTGTTTTCTACCCTTTCTTCCTCCCCGATTTTGTCATCATTATATGATTTGAGGATTTTACCTTCCATTATTCAATCTGCCTTTCCTTTCGTTTTCATTTTGACCTTTGAAATTTGCTTCCTTCGTGATAAGCTCTTTTACCCACTTTATTGTCCTGTCACCCCACAGTCCACCACTGAGAGCTTTAAGCCATTTGTGCAGCAGAGAGAAGGGAATGGGTGGAAGGGGAGAGCAGCCAACTCGTCATTTTATCCATCTAAATGAATTGGTGAAGAGGTTCCGCCCTCTAATGCTGATCTTTTCCTTGTGATCACAGTCGAAACTG
>JADBJO010001583.1:145000-147500 GCA_016801955.1 Conus betulinus | reverse complement strand
TTCCATATCTGAATCTGTGCAGGGCAGTTTTGGTACATGTTTTTTTTTTTTCCCTCTGAGCTAACATTGGTTTTGGCTCCATTTCTGAAATTCCTTTGAATGAAACTTTTAGCCGAGGTTCTGTGTGTGAACTCAAGCATAACATCTGGCAGACGCGTACAAGCCTATCACCAACTCTCAGAAGAGAAGGCCAGTACGGCCTTTGATATGGATAACACACTACACATAGCATGTAAGGAGCTTGAACTAAAAAAATGAAGGTAGAAGACTGGGTGAATTGTGTTGACTGACTGATAACGGAAATGACCGAACGTAGCAGTGGTAGACAGCTCTTCATTTGATTCTGTCCTCACGAGTAGTCCATTGTGTAGGCTAGACCATGAATTGTAAAGCACCTAGAGTCTGGTTTCTAAAACAGGATAGACAATATAAGCGTGTAATAATGATAAGGACACTACTACTACTACTACTGCTTGCTGCTGCTGCTGCTGCTACTACTACTGTTGTTGATGCTGCTGCTACTACTACTACTACTGCTTACAATCATAACAAGAATGATGATAATGATGATGATGATGATGATGATGATGGTGGTGGTGATGATGATGATGATGATGAGATGATGATGATGATGACGACGACGACGACGATGCTGTCGATGTTGCTGATGACGACTGACGACGACAACGAGAACAGTAGTAGTAGTAGTAGTAGTAGTAGTAGTAGTAGTAGTAGTAGTAGTAGTAGTAGTAGTAGTAGTGGTAGTAGTAGTAGCAGCAATGATAACAACAATTGCAATGATAATAACAACAATAATCGTTATAACAGTAACAATGATGATAATGATAATACTAATTGGGATAATGATAACAGTAATAATTATAATAATATTATTAATAATGATAACAATGGGGATAATAATAAGAAAAACAATAACAATAATGGTTGCAATAATGATAAATATATCAATACAATAATAACAACAATGTAGGCAAGACAATCTCTGTAATGAAATCTGCATGCCATCAATACAGTCATATTATTAGCGGATACCAGGCTGATCGAAGCGAAAAACAAAGTTGAGATATTTCTGTCCATCAAAATGATCAATACACAAGAGAGAGAGAGAGAGAGAGAGAGAGAGAGAGAGAGAGAGAGAGAGAGAGAGAGAGAGAGAGAGAGAGAGAGAGCCGCTTCAGATACGTTTTTATTGACAATAGCTGACAACATAGCCTTCATGTTGAGGGGGTGTACATAAATATAATACTGCTGCGCCGAAAGAAGTAATGCAAATAATCAAACAAAATTATAATTGATAACGTTAATATTAATGTTAGGACTCGTAACCATGTAATAGAAAAGGAAACTTACGTACTTTTTTTCATCATTCAAAATGACTACATAATTTTCTTAACAGCATAATAATTTATACAGAGCACCATAAACAGGTACACATGTTCTCTGAAAATAAATCATTTCCGCCGGACCACATTAGTCATGAACGTCAATTCACTGTTATCCATGATAGTGAAGAGAGAGAGAGAGAGAGAGAGAGAGAGAGAGAGAGAGAGAGAGAGAGAGAGAGAGAGAGAGAGAGAGAGAGAGAGAGAGAGAGAGTTTGGCTACTAAAAGGTAGTGATAACGACTCCCTACTCCATTTATCTTTCAAAAAAAAAGTCCATCTGTTTTACTTGTAACGGTTTCAGTGCCAGTTTTAGTTACCTGAGAGATTTGCATTTCTTTTTTTATACTATGACACCTGTGCGCACTATTCCAAACTGCTTCGTCAAAATGTTTTCAGCATTTATCTTATTATCTATCTATGTATTTATTATCTTTTTATTTATTTACGTATTTATCTATTTGTTTCCTACTGATTGACTGGATGTTTGTTTGACGTATTCTCTCTCTCCCCCTCTCTCTCTCTCTCTCTGAGTGTGTGTGTGTGTGTGTGTGTGTGTGTGTGTGTGTGTGTGTGTGTGTGTGTGTGTGTGTGTGTGTGTGTGTGTGTGTGTTGTGTGTGTGTTCATGTACATGTGTGCAGTGTGTGTGTATGTGTGCTCATGTGTATATATGCGTGTGTGAGTGCACGTGCACTCTCATTTTTCCCCATTCAGGTTTTTTTTTTTTTTTTTTTTTTTTTGTAGATTGTATATCAGTAGTTCACTCTCTAAACGTTGATCATGACCTTAGATTCAATTGATAAATAAGTGACTGAGCTGGTCAACTAATTATTCGTTCATTTATTCCATCTTTCTCTGTAACGTAAGTTTTTGATGGTATTGTATACAGAAATGTTTGTCAGTACACACATTTTCCTCTGCTTCCATTCAGCAACAGATTGTGCGGACAACCAGCAAATACTCGTCGGAGCAGAAGGTTGAACAGACAATCATGTGTTTTTTCCACCCCATCACACTGAAGGTGTCAACAAGTCTTATCCGCTACAGGCAATAGACATTGTCTTCCTTGCTGTAAGATAAACATGGAAATCATGTCA
>JADBJO010001583.1:127500-130000 GCA_016801955.1 Conus betulinus | reverse complement strand
GTCCTGGTTAAACCAGCTTTGATCTTTTGTACCTAACGAACCTTTTTTTGACCTAATCTACTGTTAGAAACAGTGTTGACATGATGTAGGTAACAAACCACCGTTGACATGATGTATTCAATCAAGCACTCACGACCAGACGTAGCTTGCGAACAAATGTTAACGTGTCCCACTTAACAAACCATCTTTGATCTGTTTTTGTTTGTCCTTCGCGGGACGAAGATGACCGCGACTCTGCAATCACTGGGTGGTGGTGTATGTACGAGGGTGGTTGATCAGGCCGATCCCGGTATTGGACAGTCTGCTGCAGTGTGGCGACGGCAGATTTGGAGGTGAGCCAGGCCGAGAGGTGGTGCTAGCTCTGTTTTTGTGAAACTGACGTTTTTGCACCCGTGCCTCTACTCGCCTCGTTTCAGTCTTTCACTCTGAATTTGATCATGCTCATTCAGATCGAGCGATCTTGATCTGTTTCTTGCCAGGAGGCAGGGGCGATGCTACAGCACTCAGTGAGGCCTTCAGTGTGTCTTTGTAGCGCTTCTTTTGTCCTCCATGGGAACGCTCGCCTTCTAGCAGCTCGCCGTACAGCAGCCTGTTTCGGAGACGATTTTCATCCATGCGGTGTACAGATCCTGCACACCTGACTTCAGAGCGTATTTACGTAGCATGCAGCAGCAGCAGCAGCGGCAGCAGCAGCAGCAGCAGCAGCAGCAGCAGGAGTAGTAGTAGTAGTAGTAGTAGTAGTTGTTGTTGTTGTTGTTGCTGTTGTAGTAATTGTAGTAGTATAATCGTCGTCGTCGTCATCGTCGTCGTCGTCCTCGTCGTCGTCGAAATAGTAGTAGCAGCAGCAGCAGCAGCAGTAGTAGTAGTAGTAGTAGTAGGAGTAGGAGTAGTAATAGTAATAGTGATAGAAATAGTAGTAGTTGGTAGTTGTACTAGTAATAGTATTAGTGGTGGTAGTGGTGATGGTGGTTGTAGCAGTAGCAGCAAAAAAACAAGAGCAGCAGTAGAAGCAGTACTAGTCATAGCAGTGGTAGTAGTAGTAGTAGCAGTAGCTGTTGGTGCTACTTACTGACAGCGAATGCCACTGTATAAAGTGCAGTAGCATGTTTCACGCATCCTAGTTTTTAATAGCTGTTGAGCGCTCCATATATCATGGCCAGCACAACCCTCCCCCATCCTTTCTCGGTGACGCGCTGTTTAATATTCTGTTTGTGAATTTTATAGACTCGAGCGAAGAGATAGCAGACAACAACGTGTGGGAGAGCGAGGGAGCCACAGTCTGTCTGCATTAATAAACATGCGGGGGTGGTAAGTGGGGCATGGGGGGGGAGGGGGGGGGGGTGGCGGGGGAGACCGAGGAGATCGGATGGCGGTGGTAGCAGGAGAATGAGGCGAGAGACAGGGAAGGAAGGCGAATCAATATATGACGGTATGGCTATTCAAGTAGTTTTTAACCATTTTTTTTTTAATTCCCCTGTTGTCTCGTCTAAGCTCTTTGTCTGGATTTTGTTTTCTTAATTCTCTGCAGTTCTTCTCTGCTTTCCTATTTCTGTCTGGATCCATCCACCCCCCCTCCCACACACACACCACGTCCGCATTAAAAACAAACCTGTTTGTCTCTCTCTCTCTCTCTCTCTCTCTCCTCTCTCTCTCTCACTTTGTCTATATGTTTGTCTCTCTCTGTCTCTCTTTCTCTCTGTCTCTCCATGTTTGTCTGTCTGTCTGAATGACTCTCTCTCTGTGTCTCTGTCTGTCTCTCTGTCTGTCTCTCTTTCTCTGTCTGTCTGTCTGTCCTTTGTAAGCACACGTCTCTCCGTCTGTGTTTGCCTCAGTTCCTCTTTTTTCAAGCAGCCCCTCTCTGTCTGTCACGTCTGTCTGTCTGTCTATCTGTCTGTCTGTCTCTCTCTCCCTTCTCTCTCTCTGTGTGTGTGTGTGTGTGTGTGTGTGTGTGTGTGTGTGTGTGTAATGTTTAATATGTAAGAACACACATATGATGAGGTAATAATACAGGTCACAAAACATAACGCAAGTGCTGATATACATGTCCGAGTACATTGATGAGATTAGGTCCCAAACGCCACATATTTTCTGTAACCTTCAAAGCTGTGTGTAATATCGCTTGAAGCACCAACCCTCTTTAAAACAAACCCACAGCAAAATTCATTCCTTGAAGCTGATTGCGTCTAACACAGAGACAATCGAATGTTTGGCTGTTTTATGTGCAAGCGACAATCGCCAAGGCTCCTCTTTTTTCTGCGGTCTGCTGAACTGTTCTGACCAAAACCTTGCGCCACAGCAATAGTGAAGGACCACAAAGAGTCCACAAGTCATGCATATGTCCACTCCCCTTAATGATATGCAGGACTAAGCATTGAACTAAATTATCGACCACAAATACAAGGAGAAAATCTTCTTAACCTCATCCCGTACAAAATCACCGGAGTAAGACGATTTCCATCTACTCGAATGGTTCCCTTGTAATTTGTCCTCTGCCATAACC
>JADBJO010001583.1:100000-112500 GCA_016801955.1 Conus betulinus | reverse complement strand
CATATAAGTGTTGACAGGTCGAAAGCTAAAACCAGTGTGAGATACAGGTTTGAAAAGTCAAATAAAGCTACGTAGGAATGATATACTTATTATTCGAAGTTTATACAAATCTATATTTTCCGGTTTTACCCTTGTCATAGAGATTCTCATAGATCCTATCCCCAATCAGTATAGGTAATTTTTGTAACAGACTATACAATTCGTTTCCACTTTGTATCATGTATATCTTCCTTCATACCCCAACTACCCATCTACGTGCTAGTTGTTTTATACTTATACTATTGATGTTTTGTTTCTTATGTTATTGTTTTCTCAATTGTGCTTATCCTTTATACTGCCTATATATAAGATTCTCTATATTTTAATGCATAATATATAAACATGGGCCACGTCCCTGGTTATTTCTATATTTCTATTTTGTACTAAACTTTGTATAGTGATTATGCCAACGTTTTTAAAAAATGCTTCAATATGTATTTTTCCCTTAGTTGCCTATAGCATGGGCATACTTTAAGGAAATGCAGTTCTGTTTCTTCTACTGGGCAAAAGGGACAAGTTGTTATCGCTTCATTCTCTATGTACTTTTTATTTGTGTGTAATTCATTAGTTCCTAGGCGTAATCTGGTAAATGCTTTTCTAAATTTTTTGCTATTGTGATATTGTATAGGTATTCCTCAGGCAGGCTGGTGTATTGATTTGAAGGAATAGTATGTATTAAATCTCTCACTATTACTTATCTTATCATGCCAGTATTGTTTATAGCAATCAGAGATTCTTTGTTTTTAGTGTTCGTAGAAACCTGTCCTCGTCACCTACTCCTTCGTTTAACCAGACTACTGAAAAACCATACATGTCGAGGCAGCGTTTTATGTCTCTTGCCCAGTTTTGGGTCTTAAAATTTTCGGCCTTCTCTCTTTCATACGCGCCTGTTTGGGTATTCTATTTGGAGACATCTTTAGCAACTTGAGCCAGTATCTTGAGCCAGTATCTTACCGCCCTTATTGTGCTGTCTACACAAATGGGATATCTACCTAGTTCTCCATATACCAAGTTATTCGGTGTTTTTTCTTTGCAACCCCCCCAAATATTTTTTTTACAAGCGAATAGGTGAACGCTCTCTATAGCTTTATAACCAGTCATACCCCATGTTTCTGCTGCTGCGTATAGAAGTAATGGTTTCACTTGTGAATCAAATAATTTAAAGTAATAGTCATATCTAGATGTCCCAGACTATACATTGTTTTCATTATTTCTATTGTTTTACCTTTAGCTCTGCCTGCATATTCTGAAAGTGAAATGTCTACCGATAGCTTCGTTGTTAGTGTAAATCCTAGGTACTTATAGCTATTAACCACTTCTATCTCTTGCCCTTTGTAAAACCATTTTTCTTTTTTGCCTAAGTACCCGCCCTTTCTGAAAACCATGATCTTTGTTTTTTTTGTAGATTTACTGTTAGACCTATTGTATCTGAGGCTTCCTGCAAGTTCTTCAGCTGATTTTGTAGCCCTGCTGGTGTTAAGGAAATTAAGGCAATATATCGTCTGCGAACAGCAGCGTGAAAACTTCTTCGGCTCCTGCTAAAAATTGATACCCATGTTTTTCCTTTCTTTGTAACTCTGTCTGCTACCCTCCGTTATTAAAAGTGAGAAAATTAGAGGAGATAATAAACAGCCCTGTTTTACTCCTGCTGAACATTAAAAAAAATCTGTTTTTTTTTCGGCACCGTGTCTGACACAGGCTTGTACTGTTTTATAAATCCCTTTTAACATATTTAACATTTTGGTGAGATTTTATGCTTTTTTTTTTAGAATTTCCCATAATTTTCCCCTATTTACCGTATCGAACGCTTTCTGGTAGTCGATGAATGCCACATACAGTTTGCTTCTACGTCTGCCATATAGGCAGTTTGACACCATGCTAGTTAGGGTAAAAATGTGGTCAATTGTAGAGTATCCTTTTCTGAATCCCGCTTGTTCTCTCTACTGATTTTTTTTTCTCTTCTTCCGCCCCAATTGTATATTCTTTTATTTAATATGGCTGTATATATTTTACTTATTATACATAGTAATGAAAAATCCTCTGTAATTCCCTGGATTATGCTTGTCCCCCCTTTTTGTGAAGAGGTATGATTACCGCTTGTGCCCATTCTATGGGAAAATAGCTGTTAAGAAATAAAGTGTTGAAACAACTTTGTCAAGTACGGTGTTATTACGTTTTCAATAGTCTTTAGAAATTCTGGGGGAATTTCATCTGTTCCTGCTGATGTGCCTGATTTTAGTCTTTTTAATTTTAATGCTAATTAATTTTTTTCTTGCTCCGTTATTTACTCCATCTAAATTCCTGCACTATAACTTCTTCCCTCGATTATTGATACTTCTATTTCATTTTCCCTCTCTGTGTCAGCGTTGTTTGTGGGTTCAATATGTTCTCAAAATGTTCTTTCCACTGGTTAGAGGTAATTTGTGGTGGTTTGTTTTTTTTCTTTCTCCTTATCTTCTTTATTGTACTCCAGAACTTTTGACTGTGTCTTTTGAGCTTTGCGTAAGTGTGTCGTAAATTTGATTTCTATATAGTTTTTTTTTTTTTTTCTCTGATTGTTTTTTGGTAGAACGCTCTTTTGTTTCTATATTCTACTTCCCTTTCTTCATATTTATTTTTGATTCCTCTTTTTATCTGTAAATCTAAGTTTATTTAGGGCTTGGCTGGCTTCTTTTTTTTATTCAGCTTACAATCATCGTCATACCATTCATTTTTATTGATTTACTTATTCCCCCTGTCCCTATTGTTTTATACATACAACCCTCCCGCCTCTTTCAATAATGTATTGAAATTTTGTGTATACTTGCGTCTATATCTTGCTCCACCTCTTCTGTTATCTGTTCTAGCCTTCCTTCTTTGTGCTACTTCTGTTTCAAAAAACTGTGTATATTCCCTGTGATTTACTTGAGTCCCATCTAATTATGTTTACAAATTTCCTCTCTTGTTTCTCAGATGTGTGTTCTGTAGTGTACTCTGTAGCTCTAATATGATAGGCATATGGTGAGATTCAATTCTTTCCCCTACAGCACATGTTTTTACCCACCTCAAGCAACTCTGGCGAGCATAAATAGAAGTCTATAGTGCTATTGCCTCTTTCCGAGAAGAATGTATATGCATCGTCGAAATTTTTGTCCATTGTCAATCCATTTAGGGGGGTCATATTGAAACTCGCACATAGTTCAATTAATTTTTTGCCGAAGTTGTTGATTATTGGGTCCTTGGACTTGCGTGCATATACATTCTGGTCATTGTCGAAATAACATCATTTACATCCTCAGTCAAACCCCACTCCCCCCCAATTCGTGCATTTAAATCCCCACCGATAATGTACAAAAAAAATCATTTCCTTGCTCCATCTGCGAACATATGTATTGTTCTATCATTTCCAGTGTACACGAAAAATCTTTATCAACATAAAACCTGCTATCTACTGGATGAACATACACACCGAAAAATAATATATCTTTCTCACACTGCAATAGATTTCTGCTCACTTTCACACATAATACATTCTCAATATTAGTTTTTTAGCAGTTGAATATGATCTGTTAACTTTTTAGTCACTAATAGTAAAGTACCTCCTGAAGGCCTACCCATCCGTGTATACTTTATCGCTGGCCAATACATGTGCAGAAAATCATGAAACTTTACATCGAAATCAAAAAAATCCTTTAAAGTAAATGTTTCTGACAAACAACAAAAGTCAAAGGCAGTAACAAATTCAGTGAAATCAGGGTCCGATAATTTCTCGGCCAACCCTTCCACATTCCAACATAAAAAGGACAATGTTTTAGCTTTCTCATCATTCCTCACTCTGACGCTCCTCTCATCCCTCGCTCTCTCATTCTCAATTTTTTGTCTCATCCTCTGTTCTTTCCCCTGTCTCACTCCCCCTCTCTCTCACTCTCACTCTCTCTCTCTCTCTCTCCTCCCCCTCACTATTGTTTGGATCTGTTTTTGGACCGCCTTGGCCCGCCCATCATTTTAGTACCCTTTTTGTCTTTTTTTGATGCATTTGAGTATGTTTTTTTTTTCTAGCTGTCTGTTTGAGTAATTGTATTGTTTGCATTTGATCGTGGTGCCTGTTTTCTTTATGGTTCGTGCTCTTTTTCCTTTCGCAACGTCTCTCATTCTGCCTTCTCTCTCCTTCTCATCCTCTGTCATCCTACTACTACGTGTGTGTATATATCCTTTAGTGAGGTTTGTCGCTACTGAGTTTCGTGTGAGTTTTTCATCTCTGACTCTCACTGGCTCCCTCACCCCCCCCCCCCCCTCCCTCCCTCCCCCCCCCCCTCCCCCCCCCCCCTTTTCCGCTGACTGTCCCTCTATCGCTGTGTGTGTCCTGTGTGTGACTAGCGGTATCGTGACACGAGTCCTGCACTCCCTCTCGATCAGTTCCGCTCCCTCCTCTCTCTCTCTCCTATGTGTGTGACGGTCACCCGTTGCGCGAGTAAGGCACCCCATCATTCGATGGTTGCTCACTTGTGCCTACCGACTCGCATTGTGAGCTTGCAACTGACTCTGACCCTATGTGTGCCCTAATGATCGATGTCGACTGTACACATGTCACTCCCTCTTCTTCGCGCTGTGTCCCTTTGCCCTTTTCTAACTCTAACGTCTCCCCAACTACTCTGTGGTAGGCTTTCCCCACTCACTCATCGTCATACTTGCACATACGCGCATTTTATTTCCCTCATCCACACCATCCTTTTCCTCTTTTTCTTCACTGTTCTTTTCCATCATATTCACTCAGTCTCCGTTCCACACTTTCTTCTTCTTCCTGCGCGCACCTTTCTCTTTTGCTCGCTGATCACATGTTCTTATGTTTTCATGTTCGCTTCCAGAATCGTCTGTATCGTCATACCTTTGTCTTAGGCTCGCACTCGCTTCCCCCCCCCCCCCCCCGTACCCACACATCTCCACCCCTCCTCCTCACCCCCTCGCCCCACATTCTCTTTCGTTTCCCTCACTCTCACTCCCCTCTTCCATCCCTCTTTCCCCCCATCTCCCTGTCCCTTTCCCTTGCACCCATGCGCCCCTCTGTACTCCTCCCCTCCCCACCCCCACCCCCCCCATTTCCCCCCCGTGTTCGCACTCTCCACCCCAAACCTCCCCCCCCCCCCCCCTTCTCCATGCACTTCCTTGCCCCCCTCCCCCCCCCTCAACTCCCCCCCCATAATCCCCATTTCCCCCTCCCCCCCCCCAGTCCATCCACCCGCTCCAACCCCTAGCTCCGTCCCTCTCCCTATCCGCTCCTCGGCCCCTCCATTCATATTGTCCACCCCAGACTCCCCTCCCAACACACGGCCACTCCCAGCCTGGTGCTCTCTGTTATGCCACCTTTGTTGTGGTTCATACTGTCCTGATGGCACACTGTCTTTGTCCTTCACTCGTAGTTGACCCCCTCTGTAGTAGCCTACTTTTCCTTGGGCCCGTAATGTTCTCAGGGTTTCAGTCTGGCGTCTTGTTCTGTCTTGTATCAGTCTGATCCCTTCTCTTTTCAACCTTTCCCTCCCCTCCGTATCCTTCATGATTTTCATCACATCTGACCATCTTAATAGTTTCACAATCACAGGTCTTGGGTGCGGATTCAGCGGGTTCCTTCTCCCCAACCTATGTGCCCTGTCCACCACACGTCCCTCCTTCCATGCATTGTCTGACATGAAGTGGTTCAGCATATCCTTCACCAGTTCCTCACAGTTTTCACTCGTATTTCTATCTTGTGTTTCTTGCAGCCCTAGAATCTTGATGTTGTTTCTTCTTGAGAAACCTTCTAGCTTGTTGTCTATTTCTTCTTTCCAGCCCAACTATTGTTTGTGCCATGCACTCTCGCTCCTCATCTAGTTGTCTAATTGCTGCTGTGTTTCTTTGTGTGTGTTTTTTTTTGTGTGTCAGCCACCTCTTTGTGTAGTTGTTCTAGTGTGTTAGCCATGTGTATCTGCTTCTGCTTCGTCTCTACTCTGTTTATGGTGTCTATCTGGGATTTGAATTTATTTGCTAGTGATGTCTGTGAATCTGTAAGTCCCTGAAGCCCATCGAGTATCTGTGTCAACTTGATTTCTAGAGTTGAGAGTTTCTCGTCAACGTTTTGTTGCAGTTTGTGTGGCTCCTCCCCTAGCGTTTTCCTGACTGTTACTGGTGCTACTGGTACTGATGTTGCTGCTGTGGCTCGGTCCCGGGTTGATCTCGACGTCTCCACTCAGCCGGAGCCTGCTCGCCAGGTACACTGCGTTCACCAAGGTCGCGATCATGCCCATCGTTCTCATGATCATCATTGCGGCAGTCTGGCAAGGATATCCGTGCGTTCCTCCTCCTCCCCATTCTTGCCACTGTAACGCCGTATCGACCGCGACCCGCCGTGGCTGGCCGTCCGCTGTTTCGCTTTCGATACGTTCCGCCCCTCTTTTAGTCATCTCATTCCAGAGCCCCGTTTGCGGAGACACTGCGAGTCCAGTCTCTACACTCATCGAGCGGGGGGGGGCCGAAGGCCACCTCGATCATCTGCAGCGCGTACCATGTCAGCAGGATTGCACAAACCAGTTCGAACACAAAACGGAGCACTTCACTTACTCCCCAACACTTTTTTTCTTGACGCCATCTTGTCTGTTTACTTTCAACCTCCCCCAGTCCACCAAACAAACCAATTTTTTGCTCTCCCACAGCTCTAATTCCACCATTTTCTTCTTCTAAATCACACACAGCGTTCACTGACACTCTTACATCCACTTTCGTGCTAATTTCACCACTGACACTGTCGTCGTTCCGACCTTTTGGTCTGGCACTGGCCTTCCAGAACTCCGTCTCCGGCGATGACAATCCCGCTCGTTCATCACCATAGGAAGACATGGTGCTAGCGCGTGCAGGGAACAGCTGTAGCATGAACACGATATTCTCTCTTCTTCTTCGTCGTCGTTCTTCTTTTTTTTTGTTGTTGTTGTTGTTGTTGTTGTTGTTGTTGTTGTTGTTGTTCTTCTTCTTCTTCTTCTTCTTTCTTCTTCTTCTTCTTCTTCCTAATGGGCGCATATAACAAAAACATTACAATGATTGACGTTAAGAACACACAAACATCATACTAGGTTATAAATATGTTTGCACACCTATAACCTCAAACCCATCAAATAATCAAATTTTGAAAAAAAGTAAAGTATACAGACATATTTCAGCGTCACATTGTTTGATATGGTTTCGAGGTCGCTGAAGACATTAACGAGAAAAGAAAGAGAACATGCAGTACATAACGTCAATATACAAAGTACCTATCATAACCATTAACCCCCCAGCCCCACCCCCATTAGTGTAATGTATGGTGACCATTTTGTTTGCTGCCTTGCATGATTCATCTCCACTGGAGACGTATAGTTTTTCATTTTCTATATCTCTAGTCCTGCTCCTTGAAATACATGTTGAAATCAGATTTTTTTGTTGTTAATTCTACATTTATAATTGAAATAGTTTACCATTAGAATCACCAGGTCGAGCGAATATCGGTTTTTGCTTATCAGTACCAGTTAATAATAATCTCCACACTATGGGACTTTTTTTTTTTACACTGCGAACGTTTGCATTCAAAACTCTTCAACGGATTTCCCACAAATTATAGTTAAACTCGCATTCCCACAGGTAGTGATTGGTTGAATCTTTCTCTCTATTACATAAGTATCACTTGTCACTATGAACAATTTGCTTCTTGTTCTTCTCGTTCTCCTTCGTGCTCCACCTCCTTCTATTTTTTTTTCTTCTTCTTCTTCCTCCTCCTCCCTCTTCTTTTTCTTGTTCTTCTTGTTCTTGTTCTTCTTCTTCTTCTTCTTCTTCTTCTTCTTCTTCTTTCTTCTTCTTCGTCGTCGTCGTCGTCGTCGTCGTCGTCGTCGTCGTCGTCGTCGTCATCATCATCATCATCATCATCATCATCATCATCATCATCATTCTTCTTCTTCTTCTTCTTCTTCTTCTTCTTCTTCTTCTCCTCCTCCTCCTCCTCCTCCTCCTCCTCCTCCTCCTCCTCTCCTCTTCTTCTTTTCTCTTTCCTCCTGTTTTGTCTCCTCCCCATCTTCTTCTTTTAAACCTTCTTCTGCTCTCGTCGTTTAATCTTTACCCCCCCCCCCCCCACCCCCCCGGACTGCGCGCCCAGTGTTGCAAAAAAAAAAGCTACATCAAGGCTGAACACAGATGTTTGATGGCTGTACCAATTCGAAAATACAGCTGTGAGAGTGATAATTCTTTGAAGATGTAGGAAGAAAAAAAAGCCCTTTGCAGACCGGAACTGCACCCGATTCCCTGTATTTGACTTCAGCAATGGATTCACCAGTGATGAACGCACAGGCTGTTTGAAGAGAGTAACTGTAGCGAACCCGTTGTTTGAATACGCTGAACTTTTTTTTTTGCGCTGCCATATCTTCTTGTCCACCCCCAACCCCCTCACCCCACCTCCCCCCCCCCCCCCCCCCCCCCCCCCCCGCCCGCGCGCTCCATCCGCGTTTCCGTCCACCAAAGTATCATGTCTCCACTGCTTCTGATTTTTATCACCAACATACATATCCACACCTTGCTTTATCCTATCACAGTCCCAAGGCAAGAGCCCACGGGTGCAATTCAGTTCAAGTCGTCATGAGGCAACCCATCAGAGGACACACTGCACTGCCACCGTGTCAGTTTTGTAATGTGTTGATGTGGTTTCTGCTCCGATCCAACATGTGCAGGACACCACATAAGAGCTCCCCCTACCGATGCCGCTGTTTACATGATCGCAAAACCAGCGTGAGGGAACGTATCTTTCAGGAGAGCGCCACCAAACCTATCCAGCAACAATCCCCATGAACTTGTCAATACCAGCGATGTTGACGAACTCAACACTCGCACGAACATGGAGAAGATGTGAGAACTGATGTCACCAACTATTGGTATGATGAAAACGATGCCCCTGTCATGTATTTTTACATTAGTATTAAAACAATCGCTTCGAAAGCGCACATATTTCAGGTGTTTCAAAACAGAGAGTGTAAAACAGATGACGCGGTGAAATACTGAAAATCAACCAGCCATGACGGACATGTACAACATTTGAACTGTGTCTATGATGATAACCGTGATCGTGACAACACCACACTGAGAATACAACAGCATTGTGGACACTGAAGAAGAAAGAGGAGAATCACTGACATGAAATGGGAAGGAAAGGAGGGGAAGGGCAGTCACGACGTGAATGAGAAGTAGCGATGATGATGATGATGATGATGATGATGATGATGATGATGATGATGATGATGATGATAATGCTGTTGCTGCTGCTGCTGATGATAGTGATGATGATGACGACGACGATGATGATGATGATGATGATGATGATGTTGGTGATGATGATGATGATGATGATGATGATGATGATGATGATGGTGATGATGATGATGATGATGATTGTGACGATGATTGTGATGATGTTTGTGATGATGATAATGATAGCTCTGCTGTACTTACAACTGTCTTTATACCGCTTCTTAGCATGACAATAGGGACGACAATGCTTCTACTCCTCCCAATTCTATCAAACCCAACGCATAGTGGCACGGACACAGCTATATGCATAGAGTATAAGCATTTTCAGTTGATGTATAGTTCAGGGTATGGGAGAAGACTCGTATACTTTTCGTTTTCCTCTGTGTGCCTGAGTGGGTAGTGCTGTTGACTTGCTCCGACTGTTTGTTTGTGGAAGACTTCGTTTTCATAGCTATGTCATTTTTCATGGACACAATACAACAAGAATAGTGTTTGCAATGCTTCTCTGTAAGCATTGCCAGCCTGTTATGGTGTGTTTGAGAGAGGGCGGGTGGGATCGATGGGGAGGGAGAGGGGGGATACACAGTACTACGAGTGCGTAGCCGCGTGTGAGTGTATGCTTGCACATGTGTATCTACCAATGTGTGGTGACGTCGATAAACATGATGCAGTCGGTCACAACGTTTGAGGAAGGATATGTGTGTGTGTGTGTGTGTGTGTGTGTGTGTGTGTGTGTGTGTGTGTGTGTGTGTGTGTGTGTGTGTGTGTGTGTGCGTGTGTGTGACACGTGCATATATTTACCCCTTAAAGTTATTAATGCGTCCGTGTGTGTGTGTGTGTGTGCACCACACATACAGAGAAGAGGACAATAGCATCCCTATTCACGCTGCCTCGCTGCCTTTGGCTTCTGGCATAAAGGGAAATCCATTGAACTCCTATCATCAATGATTGAATTACAAAAGGGAACACATCAAGACGTATCTCTCGGTCATCTCACTGCTATCGCCACCAGCGGTCCTCAGCGTTGTCTGCACTGCTTGGGAAACTCAGCTATCGAGTTAGCTCTGATTGATCGTACGCAACGAACGAGCGATGGCGTGTGATGAGGATAGACAGGCAACCATCAGGGATGCCCGATTTCAAGGGAAGAACTGTAGATCCCAGTGCTACAAACGAGGACATAACCAATATTGCTATATAAACAACCTTAGTTGACGTTTTTTTTTTTTCTTGATCATTTTATCATCAGAACTGGAGGGTTGGGGTGGTGAGACACACAGACAGAGAGAGAGAGAGAGAGACCAACTCTGGGGGAGAAACAGAAACAGAAAGAGAGAAAGATAGAGAGAAGCAAACAGAGGACAGACAAACAGACAGGGAGACGGACGGACAGACGGACAAACAGACTGGGATACAAGAGACAGACAGGCAGACAGTCTGATGTGCGTGCGCGCTCACGCACACACACACACACACACACACCACACACCACACACACACACACACACACACACACACACACACACACACCATTACAGAATCCGTCTTTCGTCTGTACTATCACTTTAAGTGGATGACGTTGAATTGAAGAAAACACACGACAGAGAGAGAGAGAGAGAGAGAGGATGAGAGAGAGAGAGAGAGAGAGAGAGACGGAGAGAGAGAGAGGGTGAAGCCTAGATGAACCTTGTCCTTGGTGTTCCCTGATGGCACAGTGGGTATGCCGTCAAGCGGTTTCAATGCTGCCTGTGCAAAGGACGCTAGCGTTCGATAACACCGAGCACTAACCGAGGAGGGCGACACCTCCTTCTGTATTAGTCACTGCATTCACACAAAGTTCTTGACGTATTTTTTCCCATTATCAAACAGAAAAACTGCGATGTTTATTAAGGTGTATTCCTCTAAACACATGATGTATGAGCAATACAAATAATACAGAGGGACAATTACAAAGTGTTTCTGAGAAAGGGATCTGTCGAAGCGAAAGACATGTAATCACTGAAGCGGCATGCACGTTCTAAGCGCACGCATACGTACACAGACAGCACCCACAGACTGAACTCATGCCACACACATGCGCGCCGCACACGCACACACACGCACGCACACACACACACACCCATACACAGGCACACCCCGCACACAAACACACACACCACAGCGCCCCACACCCTAACTCCCCACACACCAGCACCCACACCACAATCACACAGCCCCCTCCACTGTAACCCCACCCCCCCACCTACCCCTCACAAACACCACACCCGAACCCCCCCCCCTCTTTAAGAGATGACCCAAGGACAACACCAACGACAGAGAGAGAGAGAGAGCAGAGAGAAGAGAGAGACAAGCGGAGAGAGGGAAGACACGAGACCCCACCCAGTGGCGGTTGGGGGGGTGGGTTGAAGCCTAGATGTGAACCTTGTCTTGGTGTCCCTATGGCACCAAGTGGGTATGCGTCAGAGCGGTCCAATGCGCCCCTGCAAAGGAACCGCGCGCGTCGACCTAACACCGGCACTAACGACACCCAGCGACACCTCTTTGCTATCTAGCTGCATTCACACAAAGCACTTGACGTATTTTTCGCATCAAACAGAAAAAAAACTGCTCGCGGGTTTATTACACGCACAAACATGGAATGTAATGATAACACACAATACACACCCGCACAAAGTGTTTTTTGACCATCCAACACGATTCTGTGCTTCACAACACAACAATCTCTCTCGCGCGCTCGTGCACGTTCACACACACACCACACAAGCATGCACACTACACCCACACACCCACACACCACACACCCACACACCAACGCACCACGCACGCTGCGCACACACACACACCACGACCCAAACACACACAAAAACACACACAGCACACACACAGAGACAAGACAGAAGAGACGCAGAGAGAGAGCGCGCACGCACAAACACACACTACACACACACAAACACACACACACACACACACACACAACACACACACACGCAAGAGACGTACGCAGCACTCAGCACTCACGCACGCACGACGCACGCACGCACAACACTCACGCACACACACACACATATACACACAACACACACACGCACGCACGCACGCACGTAGCACACGCACACACAAACACACACACACACACACACACACACACACACACACACACACACACACACACACACACACACATACGCACA
>JADBJO010001583.1:87500-90000 GCA_016801955.1 Conus betulinus | reverse complement strand
ATTTGAAAGTACTCGGAACGGCCCTAAATGCGCGCCCACGCATGGGTGCGTCCATGTGTACCCTCCTGCATCAGAGAACAAACGCAACGTTGGAGATCGGCATTCAATTATCCAGAGAACAAGTAACGCCATTTCTCTCTCGTGCATCCCTGATGCTATCATCGTCAGCCCTTGGCCGCTGTGTCAATAGCACTCCATGGTGAAACACAATAAATCAATCAGCCCTCAGTGATGGACTTCGCTTCACGATCAGCAGGAGGTCAGATGGCGTGGAGGAGAGGTAATTATAGTTCTGAAGTTCCGGTTTCGTACAGAAAGGAAAAAAAAAAGGGTTTCAGAGACCGGGACGCCAATCCTGCGCGCTGTGCAGCATCCCTTGCCCAATGGGCGCGTCCTGCAGTGGAATCTTTCAGCATTCACAGCTAGAAGGAATGCGTGTTCATAGGGAACAAGCCATTGCTTGGAGGTACATCTATTGGAAAGCCCCGTTCACCTCCGCCCCGACCCCCCCCCCCCCTACCCCCCCCCCCCCCCCCCCCCCCCCCCCCTAGTCTTTCTGGGAATGAGTTTTGCTGACGAGGTTTAATCTAATACAAAGACCAACCACTAAGTTAAAAAAAACGCGGTCTTTAGGTGGAAGGAGTCTACAATGAGATGTACACTGGGAACAAAGATAAAGACAATGAATAAATAAATAAATAAATAAATAAATAAATAAAGCAGGAAAGAAATAGATCAGTTAGTTAATTAATAGGTGAATACATTTCTTAAATATAAGAAATTTTAAATAATTTTTTTAAAAAGACGAAGAAACAAATAAACAAATGAATAAAGAAATGGCTAAACAAAAAGCAATCAAATCAAACGAATATAAATGAAATATATATATATATATATAAATAATATATATATATATATATATATATATATATATATAATATGATTTCCTTCACAGAATGCGGTCCTTGCCAAAAGAGAGCGTTTCTGTGTTTTTTGAAATAAAATCCAATTTAAAAAGATAATGATCTGCGATGAAGGGAGTAGGTAAAAAATAAAGTAGACACAATGTGACAGTCTTAACTTGGAGGTAGATCTATTGGGGACAAAGACACCAATGTTAGAGGGGAAACGTTGTCTTTATCCAGTCTTTCGTGGGGCAGGGGAGAAGTGGTGTTATTTCTAGTACAGAGAGGGAAAAACAATGTCGAAAAGGCAGAGCCTTTATAGAGGAAGTAATTTGATAAGACAAATTTAGTGGAGTCAAAACGTTCTTCTTTAGGCGAAGAGAGAACCAGTTTTAACACTGAAAAAAAAAATGTTCCTATGAAATGGAGACTTTTTTTTTTTTTTTTTTTTTTTTTTTTGGGGGGGGGGGGGGGGGGGGGGGAGTTTACTTGATCTTTGTGAGAAGAGAGTTTTTATTGAGAGGTAGATCGAATGCTGTCGAAAAACGTAAACATACGAAATGCAGGAAAATAGGCCTTTAAGAATATTTTTTTTTTCCCCATTGGAACTAAATCTACAGCAGTAGAAAAAAAATGTTTTGAGACTGTGACATGACAAACCTGTATATGATTGGGATCATGGAGACAGAATTAACGGGTGTGGTATCTGACTGGGTATTGGGGGGACATAATCAACGGTATGATGTGCGTTTGAGTCTAGGGATAGTGAATAAGTGGTGTGATGTGTAACTGGATATTGTGAGAGAGAAAAAGAACTGTGATGAGTAAGACAGGATATCCGAAAGACGGAATAAATGGTTTGATGTGCCATTGGATACTGGGGAAATAGAAGCAACCGTGCAGTGTAAAACTGCGTTTGGGGACCGTAGAATCAATCAGTGGTGAGATGTGAGACAGGGTATCAGGGAGACACAATCAACAGCGTGGTGAGTTAATTGGAATTTGGGACACAGGACCAATGGTATGGGAGTCACGCTACAAAGGGAATGCAAACTGCAATAACCAAAACTAAATTCATTAGCTGACTGAGCTGATTAACTAACTACATGTGTAATCTGTTCAGTGTAAAAGTCAAAAGGAATGATCGTCATAATATTTAAAGCAAAGTGCGAAACTAACCTATCTGAGAAAAGAAAAACGTGTTAGTAGTAATAAACATATGTTTATCCCCTTCTCTTACAGAACTTCTCAACAAAGAAATACAAACACAAGACAGATATGAAAACCTTGCCCCCGCCCTACTCGGCTTCTGCGCAGGATACATCTCGCCACGCTGTTGATCAAATCGAAGGCTAGCATAGGTTTGATGAAGATTCATGCTCTGCTTCACACCGCATGCAGATAAGGCCTTTGTTTCTTCAGATAGAATGAGTCTACATCATCGTAACCCCATAAATTTCCATTCATTTTGAAAAACAGGAGAAAACTTGTGAGGTTTTGTATTTACTGCGGTCGTTGCTGCTTTATTCGGAAAACAAACAAGCAAACAAGCTAACAAACAAAAACGAAAAAAAGAAAAGAAAAACCAGTGCTCA
>JADBJO010001583.1:80000-82500 GCA_016801955.1 Conus betulinus | reverse complement strand
AAAAACCACACACAAAACTGGTACAAATTGCTACCCATGCTTCCCATTTCTAGTGACAGCATCAGCAACATCAGAAAACAAGGAAAAAAATCAGGGGAGATAATAAACAACCCTACTTCACTCCGGCTGGGCAATCAAAAAAAGTCAGACAACTCTGCCTCACTCCTCATACAAGCCTGTACAGAGCTGTGATAATCAAAAAAAAAAAAGTCAGACAACTCTGCCTCACTCCTTACACAAGCCTGTACAGAGCGGATTTTGAAATGAACACAAACAATATTTCATTGGTAATAATGGGCATATTATTCTCACCATGGAATCTCGACCGCGGGATTTGTGTTGACTACATATGACAAACTATTATTGCCAATAAAGTCATAGGAGCAAGGGGCATGGGCAGTGGACGCACGGAAATGTTTTTACGGTCAATCACGACAGACGTAACATAAGATAAGATAATGTTGCTTATAGCCCACGACCGCAAAGGGCCACATCAGGGCTGTCACCACGTTAAAATCAACTCACAAGTCATTCATTCACACAATTCTTTAAAAAATACATTAAAAAAATCCGAAAGTTTGTTAAAAAATCTTTCCACTGTAAAGTCTCAGATCCGATGAAAAATGTTAATCTCTTTCAAGAACTCAAAGATCACTTCAGGCGGAAAGTCTCTGAACAAGGTTTTCATGGAATCT
Organism: Conus betulinus; assembly: GCA_016801955.1. Classification (NCBI taxonomy): domain Eukaryota; kingdom Metazoa; phylum Mollusca; class Gastropoda; order Neogastropoda; family Conidae; genus Conus; species Conus betulinus. Next base: position 81,805 of record JADBJO010001583.1, on the reverse strand, counting down.
GCTGTAAAATGTTTGTGTCTCACATCGTGCAAGTCCCAACACTCTAAAAGAACATGCTTCATTGTGAGTGGTACATGACATGGAATGCACTGCGGAGCTTCTTCACTCTTAAAAAGGTATGAATGGGTAAAATACGAATGGCTGGTGAGCAGCCAGCACACAACTGTTTCTTCTTTACGACCACCAGACGTAGATGTGAGGAACTCCTTAAGGTTTGGACGGATCTGAAACATTTTTTTTTTATCCGTCTGTGTATTTCCAGTCCTCCTGCCAGAGGTCTCTAACATAATCGTTAATTTTGGGTTTCATATCTGAGCAGGGGATATATATGCTGGACAATTTCTCTGTTGTGGCATTCTTGGCCAAACGATCAACCATTTCATTCCCTCCGATGCCAACATGGCCAGGAACCCAGGCCAGAATAATGTTGTAACCCTCCACTTTCAACTTCGTAAAAAGTTCAGAGAAGTGTAAAAGTTCTGGATGCTGAAGGTTGCGGCCAGCTATGGCCTTCAAAGCTGACAGTGAATCTGACAGAACCAGAAAGTCCCTCTTCTTAGATTGTGAGATTATATTCAGTGCCAGAACCAGAGCTGTAAGTTCAGCAGAGTAAGCAGAAGCATCAGAAGGAATACGTTCTAACAATATTTGAGAAGGAGCACGAGGGCAATATCCTGTTCTGTTTCTTTTCTTTTCTTTTTTTTCCTCCTTTTTTCTTAAAAAAAAAATGTATGTCCTGTTTCATCTTCTTTGCCGCTCCAGTGGAATAACTCTCACGCTGCTTACTTCGGCTTCCCGTCCACAGCCACATCCTGTCTTCTCCCCGCCACACCCACTGCACCGGCGATCCATGTGGAGAATAAATGTCAAGTCTATCTGAGGCACCTCAGCAGAGAAGACACTGCACTGCTTCCGAGTCACTTGGGTGGTGTTCAGAGGTTCTTGTTGTGATCCAACATGACCATAATACCACCTCCTGATTCCCCACCCTCATCCTCACTCCCCCTACTGATGACAAGTTTTTACTTAGTTGCGAAGCGAGCGTGAGTGGGGTTTTTCCCTTTGGCTTCTGTGGGCGTCTCCACGCCCGTCTACTGGCAGCATTCACGAAAAACTGTTGACTGTGGAGATCTCGACACGACCTCACCAGGGGCACAGTAGTGGAGATAGAATCAGAACAGAGGTCATCATGAGAACAGGACATGGAAAGCCACAGTCAAGGAGATTTTTTTTTTTAAATATTGATCGATGGTGATAATGATGATGATAATAATGATGATGATGATGATGATGATGATGTGATCATGATCATGATCATGATGATGATTATGATGATGATGATGATGATGATGATGATAGTGGCAAATTCTATTCCAGTCTGAGACTGTCCCCCTCCCCTCCCCCCCCCCCCCCCCCCCCCCCCCCCCCCCCCTTTTTTTTTTTCCTGCAATATTTGTGGCCTTGATTGTACAGATAAACTTTCCCTTCGCCAAAATCTTCACTTTCGCTTCATCGCGTCTGTGCGAGAAGAACTGTTATTTTGCGTCATATAATTGATGTGATGAGACACTGAAAGTCAGTTAATTGTGTTACTTTGCCCATGCGGGCAGACCCTTATTTTTCATCGTATGACTGGTGTAGTGAGACATTGAAACCTGTTAATTTGTTGCATTGTATGGACGGGGGATTATTTTCCATCATGATATTGTATTCTGAGGACATTGAAACCACTTAATTGTGTCACATTGTTTAGACGGAGTAATTTTTTCCATACTGTAATTGATGTCTGAGCACATTGAAGCCAG
>JADBJO010001583.1:72500-77500 GCA_016801955.1 Conus betulinus | reverse complement strand
TTTATTGTGTCCCCTTTGTCTGGTGGATTAATTTCAACTTTTCTTGTAAATGTCTTTCTCTTCCGTCTGCAGGCACCTAACTTTGACACTTTCGTCACCTTAGGTAGTCATGGGCTACTCAATGCCTAGTCACTGTTTCTGTCAGGCTTTCCATCCCATTGTATTTGTGTCCCTTTTTTTTTTTAACTCTCTGAGCGTCTGTCTGCCTGCCTGAGCGTTTCTGTATTTACATATTTGTTTTTCGAGTCTTTCTCGGTATTGTTTTCTTCTCTTTTATTTGTCTCTCCATTCCTTTTTTTCATCTTCCCCGTCCCTCTTCTCTTTCTCTCATGTAGACATAAGCGGATCTCACCCTCTGTCCCGGATACATACAAGCGCGCGAACACACACACACACACACACACACACACACACACACACACACACACACACACACACACACACACAACACACATATTCCGTTTGCCTGTCTGTACGTTTGACAGTCGTTATCACCTGAAACACACACACACACACACACACACACACACACACACACACACACACACACACACACACACACACACACACGAACACAAACACACACACAGCACCATCACCACCACCACCACCACCACATCACGACCACCACTACCAAACCACCTCCACTACCACCACCTCCTCTATCGAATGACAACGTTGACATTCTTGCAAACCTCCCTTCCAACTACTGCACTCTAGAGACTTCAGTTTCCCACCAAAGAGCTGTGGAGATAAGACTTGCACAGTATCAATGTTCTCTCTTCGACTGGCCACTGTCACACCGTGTCAGCTTTGCTTTCTATTATCTTTATTCCTCAGGGGAGTTAATTCCGAAAGACCCAAGATTTTCAACAACAACCACAACATTACAACAACAACTACGACAACGACAACAACAATAACAACAACTTGATAATAGAGGAAAACGAGTGCATTGAATTCAATAATCAGTTCATCCATCTTTTTGAAAAGCTTATCTCACTGAAAGGACATTTAACTTTACGAAAATGAATTGAATGAGCCTTGAATACGAGGTCAAGAGGGAAAAAAAAAAGCATAGATGATCGTGTGCATAGCTTACAAGGAAAATCACATTTTTTTTTACGGAGCCAGATGTTTCTACTGCATTATACTGTACTTCTGACGATGAACTTGGCTGTCCTCCCGGGAATGAAGGCCAATTCCTCAGGCACAAAGTCGTCCACGGACGCGGCATGGAATAGAGTCCTGCAAGAATGGGCCCCGTTTTCCCCCCTCCCCTCCGATCTTCTTTTGCTGGATGACGTCTTCTCTGTTCCTATCGGATGTCTTTGTGCCCTGGGTACACTGTTGCTTCCACTATGTTCTATCAAGTGCCACATCTTCCTACGAAGCAATGTCGATGTTGCAGCATCTGAGGTTGGCCTTCAAGTGTCTTTGTAAATCTTGAGAGGCCTTCCTTCGTCACGTTGTCCTTCTTTCAGTTGACCATAGAGCAGCATCTTTGGAATTCTGCTGTCCTCCATACAGGCAACGTGTCCTGTCCATCAGAGCTGGTTTTTTTCACGAGTTTGCACTCAATGCTGGGTAGGCCGCACTTCTTCTGGACCTGTAGGTGAGACACTCTGTTGCCAGTTGATGCTGCGGATCTTGCGCAATCATCGTTCATGGAACTTTTCGAGTTGTTGGATGTGTCGGCGCTAGGTCGTCCAAGTGTCGCAACAACCCTTTATGGGGAACACATGAATGGGTCCGCAAAATTCCTATTTATAGAAATCTGTTGTTTTAGACTTACTTATGCGCGTGTTTCGGGTCTCAAACCCAATTTCAGAAGACACGGCAAATGACAGAAAGGTCTTAGGACCACAGAGACCCAACAACAGAATCATCAATAAAGATTGGCCGGAACTGTTAGTTTTTAACACATCTCTGTTTTGGCGTTCCCTTCAGGCCGACGATGAAAAAAAAACAGCAAAAAGAAAGAAAAGTTCGAACTACAAATATATTCTAGGCTTTCAATGAAAATGGACAGAGAAACTGAGTTTTCAATGTCAGCGGGTCTAGGTAACGTATTGATTTCAGAACCCGCACTTGGATATACGGAACGGAAATGAAGTCCTCCGCTGTTGACCAGTCTATATATATACTATATATCTGTCTCTCCGTCTGTCTGTCTGTCTGTCTGCCTGTCTGTCTGTCTGTTTTTCTCTCGATCTCTGTCTCTCTCTGTCTCTTTCTCCCACCCATCTGTCTCTCTCTCTCTACCTGTCGGATTCTCTCTGTCTCTCTCTCTCTCTCTCTCTCGTCTCGGCCTCTCCTCTGTCTCTCCCCCCTCTGTCCTGTCTCTGTCTGTCTGTCTCTCTCTCTCTATCTGTCTGTCTGTCTGATTCTCTCTCTGTCTCTGTCTCTCTCCTCTGTCTGTCTCTCTCTCTCTCTGTCTCTCCATTCTCTCTCAGTCTGTCTGTCTCCCCCTCTCTCTCTCCCTCTCTCTCTCTCTCTCTCTCTCTCTCTCTCTCTCTCTCTCTCCCTCTCTCCCTCTCATCCCTTCTATCCTCCCTCCCCCTCTCTCCCCCTCTCTCTATCTCCCTCTCCTCTCCCCTCGTCCGCTCCCTCTCTCCTCCTCTCTCCGTCTCCTCTCTCCTCTCTCCGCTCCTCTCTCTCTCTCTCTCTCTCTCTCTCTCTCTCTCTCTCTCTCTCTCGTTTGTTATAGTTTTGCACCTGCATTGATTACTCTCTTTTTCTTCTTCGATTTGTTTGCCTCTGTCATTCCTCTGACATCAACCACTAGCAGAGAGACCACAGCCAGACCGGGAGATTCAGCAGCATCATGCTCGACTCGTAATGCACTGTCTGGGTGCTGTGGGCCGTCTGTTAAGACCAGCGGCAACACAACTAGCGTAGCAGAAACAGTGGCAAACTGATTGGAAGAATCGACAATGCGATGTTCGGCACATTTGTGGCTTTTCAGCTTGTAGATTGGATCTTGATCATCTGTTAGAAACCCGACTGTAGCGGCAGCTACGGCAGCGGCCACAGAAGCAGCGACGTTGTCAGGCAGTGGTGGGTTAATGTTAAGGGGAAGTGACCAACCTATCTGTTAAAGCATGCTTCCCAATCTTCTGCCGTGTGTTTACTAATTGACAAGAGACGTTATTTTGTGACATGCATGGAAGTTGTCATACCTTCTCCTCTTTTTTACTTTCGCACGCTTGCTTTTGTACTTTTTCTATTTGATCGCTAATCGAATCAAGACTGGTTAAAAACCATAGGTAACACTGTGTTTGATATGTTTTTTTTTACACAACTTTTAGTGTGATTCTTGTCGGCTTTACTGCTATCATGATTGTTTGTTTATTTGTTTGTTCTTGTTTTCTTTTTTTCTTTCTTATTCTGTCTTTTTTCTTTCTTTTTTCTTATGTGTGTATTCGTTTGCCAGAGAGAGAGAGAGAGAGAGAGAGAGAGAGAGAGAGAGAGAGAGAGAGAGAGAGAGAGAGAGAGAGAGAGAGAGAGAGAGAGAGATATGTTGCAGCAGCTGCTGTTGGTCTTGGTGCTACAGCTGCTGCTCTGCTGCTGGTACTGCTGCTGCTGCTGCTGCTGGTAATGATGAGGAGGAGGAGGAGGAGAAGGAGGAGGAGAGGAGGAGGAGGAGGAGGAGGAGGAGGAGGAGAGGGTAGAAACATGAAAAAAAAAGATACTACTCGAAAATGTCAGCAGGACTCAGAGATGACTGTCCTCATTTGCCAAACCAACCAGCTGAGAGCCATCAGGTAGCATTCTTTGAAGCGTCGCTGCGTTGACTTTGACTGCAAGCAACCTCAAGGCAATCCATTAAGAATTCAAGAGACATAACTTTCTCCCGGCAGATGGCATAGTGTGATAGTCAGCGGACGTAGCGTAACAGTATCATGATGCTGTACCATCCCGAATTTTATGACTGTAGAGCCCGTCGGCAACAGACGTCTATTCTAATCAAACTGATGCACACAATCTACTGACCCTTGCTGTTTCATTGACAGCTGAAACCAGTACAACCCACAGACTCAGCCAAGCTTTTGCCACACACGGCATACATGCCCTCTGAAGAGGATCTTGCGTTGCAGTCTTCCCGGCAGTAAAATGACATTCCTTGCGGTAAGTGAGTATTTCATCGCCGTCACTCGACCAGAATCCGCGTAAAGGCAGACAAGTTGAAAAAAAAAAAAGCACACCCTAAAGTCCAGTGGGACCCAAGAGTACAGTCTTCAACTAGCCAAGTTAACCAGCCGAGAGCAAGCCTACACCACCCATGGAAATCCGTACTGTGTTGAGATAGGGTGCAGACAGGCACGAAGCATTCTATTAAGACGTCAAAAGACACACACCTGCTCCCGGGCTGATTCCGTTTTGTAGTAATCATTCGACTGGACATAACGGAGTCTTCATTAGTGCAACAGCTCGAATTTCATGACTACAGAGCCCACTGGCACCATCAATCAAAACGCTGTGCGCATCCCGCTGCGCTTTGCTGTATCGCTGACAGGTGAAGTCAGAACAACTCCAAATAGAGCCGATATCATGGGACGCTTCCGTGAAGGTTCTGTTGAATTGTGTCCAGTGGCCATTCCACAATGGCATTTGTCAGGGAACGGTTAAGTCTCTTCACGTCTTTGTGGAATGACATATGCGTGTCTCCACTCCACCCTGTTCAATACAGTGCTGACTTTCAAGGTTGGTGCAGGATTGCTCCTGGATGGATGGTCCATCAGTTGAAGACATTGTCTCTCTGGATTCGCTGGCATGCTCTGGTGCATCTTTTAGTAGTTGTTCTGGTAATAGCAATCAATATCTGCTCCATATCATAAATCATTCTCTCTCTCTCTCTCTCTCTGTCTCTCTCTCTCTCTCTCTCTCTCTCTCTCTCTCTCTCTCTCTCTCTTTCTCTCTCTCTCTCTCCATCCACATCCACAGAATCACCTTGTCCTGCATGTAGACACATTATTGACGACGAAGAGCATTTTCTG
>JADBJO010001583.1:37500-42500 GCA_016801955.1 Conus betulinus | reverse complement strand
TCTCTCTCTCTCTCTCTCTCTCTCTCTCTCTCTCGTTTCTCTAAAGAAATCCGAACAGCGTCACAGTTTTGTTAACCTTTAGTAACGCCCCACCCTTCCCTTTTCAAAAAATACTGATATTGATCTGGAAAGTTTTCTTTTAGGTTTTCAAATCCCCCGGATAGTCTCTCATAAACGTTTTTTTTTCTCTTTTAAACAGGAAATCCGTTTCCATCTGGCTCCTTTTTGCAAATACTTGCTGACCTATAAGACGTGCTTGATATTTCCACCCTCTCAAAGAATACTTCTGGACGATCCCAGATCGGAAGTAGATGCTGCTTGAGCTGCTTTTGTTACATAACTGGACATCTTGATCCTGGTGAATGTGGAACCACTTCGTGGGCCTGTTTGCTGTGATGGTTCTCCTCTAGTCTGTGTTTCCTTCTGTAAACAGTATCAGTGTCTGATGTTTATCTATTTTTTAAAATTCATTTATTTATCTTTATCTCAGTGCATCTCTCTGTCTCTGTCCCTGTTTGTCTCCGTCTCTCTCTCTCTCTCTCTCTCTCTCTCTCTCTCTCTCTCTCTCTCTCTCTCTCTCTCTCTCTCTCTCTCTCTCTCTCCTCTCTCTCTCTCTCTCTCTCTCTCTCTCTCTCTCTCTCTCTCTCCTCCTCACTCTCTCTCTCCTCTCTCTGGGAGGAGAGGGGGACACAAACACAGAGAGAGAGAGACAGAGAGAGAGAGAGAGAGAGAGAGAGAGAGAGAGAGAGAGAGAGAGAGAGAGAGAGAGAGAGAGAGAGAAAAGAGGAAAAGAAGAAGAAGAAGAAGAAGAGAGCGATTTCTGTTTTTTTTTTTTTTTTTTCTTTTTTTAAAGTCGTAGAGAAACATTCAAATATATAGACTTCTAGACGTGTTCCATGATATGAATAATAATAATTCAACTTAAATGGAGGCAGATAAGACAGACAAGCAAGAAGGAAAGAGAGAAAGATTTATGAGGTTTCTTTTCTTCAACATAATGAGGGTGGAATATTTGACGGCATATTGTGATCAAGACGTTGGTGTGAAAAGTTCAATGAACGCAGTCACACCCCTCTTGATTGAAGACAAATACAACAGAGGTACAATAAGATTTTAAAAAAAAAGTGAAAAAAAAAATATGTGTCCATGAACAATGTGTGATACCAAATGAAGAATACAAAAATATTTTGCGAGCAATAAACTTTTGCATTTTATAGAGGCATTTCAAACAGTTGACAAAACCTTGCTTCGCAGGCATGTTTCCATTAGTTAACATTGATGCATCTGATTATTATCTTGTTTAGCTTGTGGTAAATTAAAAGAGAAAGTGGAATCAATGTATATTTTGTGGGCATTTGTATTTTGCAAACGTTTCTACTGTGTACAAATTTAAAGCGTTCGGATGATAAACATTGACTGCTTCCGTCAAAGATCTCAAATCTAAAAATGAAGCGGGCAGGGGGGATACTATCCTTTGTTGCCTTGCAGAAATTACACAGATCGCAATTCATTACCCCAGGCAGTTGTGCATTTTTCTTCCCTGGAACACTGGAACACATCACAAATCCTGGGAAGATATAAAGAGACATTTTCCCACGTTATTTTTAACGGTTTTCTGTCCCATCCGGTGTCGTTTTTAGGTAGAATGTTATTACCACAAGTATATCATAGCATGTTTTTTTTAATTCAAATGCATATATTATGTTTCTTTTACAGAACAAATTGACATATCCATGCATTCATTGTTATAAACAATAATGACTGCCTTTTGCATGTACTTGGATATTGGTAATATAAGCCACAGAAAGAGACAAAGTCTAGATGCTTGACTTGTTTTTATAAAACGAACTGAAAACTATTTCCTGACAGGTCAATTCCCTATGCTAAATTCAATTACTGATTTACGGATTTATGTTTGGACTACTATATGCCTTTTCTCTGACTGCAGGTTACGATGATAAACTATAAGTTCTGGTAAGAGTTCACTGAAGTGTTTGCTCTCATATTTACAATAAAATTCTATATCTTCTCCATTGATCTGAACTCCAACGTTCACAGTCGTGCCAAAGACCTCTTAAAAGAGAACGGAAACACAATGGAATGATACACCTTTTTTTTTCCAACCCGTGCACATTTCTTCAAAGAATACTTACCATCTGCCATTCATGGCCCTAGCGAATGAACGGTTTTGCGCCTGTTACACAACAGCCACTTGTTTTACGCACACTGATCTCTTTTGAAAGAGATGTAGCATCACATTGTGAATCAGAATAAGCCGTCCACGATGAATAATCTTTCACTCTCATCTAGATGAGAAATCGAAATAAATGGTTTACAGAAGATCCCATGAAGAGCTTGTTCCGGGACAATTCACTGCGTAGGTTTTTTTTTTTTTTTTTTTTTTTTTTTTTTTTTTTTTTTTTTTTTTGTAAAATAGAGACATATATACTCTTTATTTCATCTAGGACTGCTTGTGAAGAAAAGATCCAGCTTTAAGTCGTTTTGAGTATATTCAAAAAACGGGTGTACTATTTTTATTTTATATATTATTTTGTGTTGTTGTTGTGTAAGAGAGACAAGAAGGTAAGCCATTCAAACGACATGGTAAGCCTCATTTGGGAGTCTGTACTCAGCTTGGATTTGAACAGCATGAATTAAAAACGCACGCGCGAGCATGCACCCCCCAACACACACACACACACACACACACACACACACACACACACACACACACACACACACACACACACACACACACACACACGCACGCACGCACGCGCACGCACGCACGCACGCACGCACGCACGCACACACACACACACACACACACACACACACACACACACACACACACACACATGCGCGCGCGCGCGCTTGTGCACGCACATCTATCTATCTATCTATCTATCTATCTATCTATCTATCTATCTATCTATCTATCTATCTATCTATCTATCTCTATTTGGTCAGTTCCTTGCCATCCAGTGCATCCAGTGAGACGAATGGAAGTGACACAGACACGCGTGAGAACGTCAGTGTTAGTTTGTGAATAATGAAAGACCTGGTCACCATAAATCTACAACTACGCTGCCTTCGTTGGGGAGGGCCTTCCGTGTGTCCCTTCTTCGGTAATCTCTCTCTCTCTCTCTCTCTCTCTCTCTCTCTCTCTCTCTCTCTCTCTCTCTCTCTCTCTCTCTCTCTCTGTAAGTATGGGTTGCGACTATTGAAATTACCTTGAGAAGGGTAAATAAACAGACATACTGCATGACACTAACTCAATTAGAATTAGGTCGTCAGAACTGGGCATTTCAAATAAAGACAGTTTTATCTCTAAATGGATTTGACATTGTATTGATGACTCAGACGGTTGGGTGACGAAGTCAGTTTTTTTTGGCAGAGTTTAAAAAACATAGGCTGATTGCGTGCCATATGCAAGATTGGCATAATAACTTTGGAAGAAAGTGACAAGTATGAGTTTTATCATACATTTAAAAGATCTTTTTTTCAAGCTGAGAGCTATCTCACATCAATTTCGTGTAAGCGTTTTAGAGATGTGTTCGCTCTGTTTCGAACGAGAAGCCTGGGGTTTAAGCATGAAAAAAGATGGTTCATGCACGCAGAAAGTGATTTGATGTGTCCGTCCTGCTCAAAGAAATTGAAGACGAGAAACACTTCTTTTTTAGATGCCAAAAGTATAACAAATTTAGAAATGATTGTTCTGCCTTAAAGTCCCTTTTCGGTCAAACTCAAAACCTCTTTGGTATTTTATCCTCTGAAAATGTAGACATTGTAAATTCGTTTGCTAAGTTTGTGGCGGAAGCTGTTCGATTTAGAGAGAAAAAAAAAACTTGATATGTAGGCTTTTTTTTTGCAAATCATGATTGTGCAATAAGTAGTTCATTGCGATGAGAATATTTTTTGATGAATGATCTTTTTTTTTCTTCATCTTCTAGTTATTAGAATTGTTGAACTGTTTTTTCTGTGTGTGTACGCTTCAGTTTGACTCGCATTTTGTTTGTTGGCAAAGTTGGGCAACACTAAGTGGAAATTGTGCATGTACTTCCTTGGCATAAGGGTTGTTAACTATTGTCAAAGAAGCATTGTCATAGTCATTGATTGTCATTGTCATTGCTTATCTCTGTCTGTATGTACGCACGTACGTATGTATGTGTGTATGTATGTACCTATCTATCCATATATCCGTCTATCCATATATCCGTCTATCTATCTATCTATCTATCTATCTATCTATCTATCTATCTATCTATCTATCTATCTATCATCCCCACCCCAATCCCGACCTCTTCCTTTTTTCTAACCTTTTGGTTTGACCTTTGTTAAGTGATCAATATGTGTATGGAGGAATTCTTGTTAGCCAGCCCTAGTTGTCCTCCCATTCTGATTTCTTCAACACATTGTTCGGGTCTATCAGCGGAAAATGCCATCTCTAAGCAGATCCAAGTAAACACCGGTCTGCACAATGCTTAGCTGTTGTCAACAATTACGTCGCTGACTATGTTCGGTTGTTAATAAATTGAAGGGCTGACCACTCTGACTGTCAGCACCTTTTGACCTCCCTTCTATCTTTTAAAGAATACCCACGCATAGATTCAAGATGTACAAGTACACTTGTGACCTTGTCCAGTGATTTTTAGCTTTTTGGTGACTTACTTTCATTACAGCGCTTTCTTCCTGTTCTACTTTTCTAGCCCTCACTGGCAACTTTTCGGGTGTCGTTGGATCCTGTTTGTTAAGTTCTTAGTTGTGAGAATACAACAGAGTTATAGACTGTGGGATATCTGTACTTGATGCCAAGGGGAGGGGGGGGGGGGGGGGGGGGGGGGGGGGGGGGGGGGGGGGGGCGATTTAGTCCTGGGGTTACTTCCTCTATCCTGGAACAAGTGAGGATTATCAGCCGTATCGCACCGATGAGTCTGAATCAATGGACGAAAGGCTTCTGAACCGTCAGCATGAATGGTTTTCTCTCTCACGATAAGCTA
>JADBJO010001583.1:30000-32500 GCA_016801955.1 Conus betulinus | reverse complement strand
CTCCCTCCCATCCTCCCTCCCCCCCCTCCTCCCCCCCCCCAGCTCTCTCGCTCTCTCTCTCTCTCTCTCGAAACTTCGCGAAGTCTTTGATAAGAAATGCAGAAATTACGAAGACCCAATGACCCAGTACAAAAAACAACACCCATCGACGATTATTAACACATCAGTTATCTTTTTTTTTTATTATCGCCTCCATGCACCCTTTCTTTGATAGCAAAAAACCCATTCCTATCCGCTGTTTGGGGAGCACCGAAGGGTTTCAAAAACAGATAGAATCTCACCGCACACGCCGCCTTATGTTTTAGCGTCTAAAATACTGTAACGGTTTAATTACAGGAGCAGGGTGAAGGGGGGAAAAAAAAGTATGAGCGCTAACTTAAGACATAAAGTTTGAAGAATGTTTCTTTTTTTAAATGTAAAGTTAGAAACGTTGTTTGTGACTCGACTCTCAAGGAGGAGAGAGAGAGAGAGAGAGAGAGAGAGAGAGAAGAGAGAGAGAGAGAGAGAGAGAGAGAGAGAGAGACAGACAGACAGACAGACAGAACAGACAGACAGACGGAGAGAGAGAGAGAGAGAGGAGAGAGAGAGAGAGAGAGAGAGAGAGAGAGAGAGAGAGACAGAGTTTTTTTCTCTAAAAAAAAAACCGTTATTTCTCGTCCCATCTCATTATTTCTGTGCTGTTTTTGACCTTTTTTTTTTTCTTTTTGCTTGCTTGTTTGTTTGTTTTTGTTTTTTTTTTTTTTTCCCTTTTTTTTTTTTTCATTCATCCGAAGAGTCATCCCCTATCAGCAGCCAGCTCTTCCCAGAACGACAAGCATGCTGTCAACGACTCTTGATGGTTTCTTCTCCGTTCGCCCTATCGTTGGCATCGACAAGTTTACCCCATGTCGAGAGCCACTGTCAAACGGATACCCAGGACACGGACGAACTGCCGAGGGTAATGGCGCGCGTGCAGGGATGCTACTCTGCTTTGGTTCCGATCGTCAGGTGCGAAGGCATCAAATTGTCGTAGCTTCAGTATCTCTGGAGATGAGGCAGCGAGTGCAACGTCTTCTCAACCACGGTGTCTTTTATTGTTTTTCCTCACCTCCTCCGACAGCTGTTGATTTCAGGAGAGGAAGGAGGGACTGGGAGAAGAAGGGGGAGGAGGAGAATGAAGTGGGGGTGGGGGGGGTAGAGGGGTGAGGGGGTAGGAAGATGGGGGAAAGGATGAAGCGCGACGGATTCGAGGGTGGAGGCTGCGGGGAATTTCTTGGTCTTTGAGTGATCCCTGTCGCTCTTCGCTTGACTTTTGTTTATTGTACTTTTTTACTTTTTTGTGGGTGTGGGCGTCGGAGCTCGAGGGCGTGGAAGGCTTGTATCTTTCCTCTGTGTTTTAGTTTCTGCGCGTCCCTGTCTGTCTGTCTGTCAATCTCTCTCCTCTCTCTCTCTCTCACTCTCTCGCGGGTCTCTCTCTTCTCATGGCGTCCTCTCTTCCTCTCTCTCCTCTTTGTGGGTGTGCGTGTGTTGTGTGTGTGGGTGTGTGTGTTGTGTGTGTGGTGTGTGTGTGTGTGTGGTGTGTGTTGGTGTGTTTAACAGTGTGTGTGTGTGCGCGCGCGCGCGCGCGCGCTGCGCGCGCAACAATAGAATTTTCTGGAAGGCAAAAGGAATATCGACGCAAAGAATGACAGAAAAAAAAAAAAAAAAGAGAGACGACGAAGAAGAATAAATAACCCGGCCGTGATCTACCGGCTTGATGACTGACGAGAGAGAGAGAGAGAGAGAGGAGAGAGAGAGAGAGAGAGAGAGAGAGAGAGAGAGAGAGAGATAGAGGAGAGAGAGAGAGAGAGAACACTTGCCAACAAATGATCTTCTCCCAGGACTACGCTGTCAATGCTGCCTTGATTGCTCGAGCATCCCGGGTGGGCCAGTTTCCAGATAGCACTGTCTCTAAAAGAGAGAGAGAACCACACAACGGTCTGACAATTACCTTGACTCCCCTTAGCATCCGGGCCCCCCCTCCCCCCCCCCCCCCCCCCCCCCCCCCCCCCCACACACCCACACACCCACCACACCTCGGGGGAACAGAGGTGGAGACAAGGAAAGCCACGCCACACACCCTTAGCTATGACCAAATGTGGTGAAGGGGGGGGGGGGTTGGGGGGGGGGGGGGGGGTAGGTAATTCGCTTTGCTCTAACAGGACAGACAAACAATGTAACAATAAAAAAGTGACCGCAACATAGGAGAAATGAATATCAAGTACTGATGATCTGTGTAAATATATGCTGAACTGCATGCGCGCACGCCTGCAAACACACACACAACACACACACACACACCGCGGCGCGCGCGCACGCGCACGCGCGCAACACACACACACACCACACAACGCACCGCGCGCGCACGCACGCATACATACACACACATGGCGCGCTCCCGCACACACACACACACACACACACACACACACACACACACACACACACACACACACACACAATACACATACGCGCGCGCGCG
>JADBJO010001583.1:15000-20000 GCA_016801955.1 Conus betulinus | reverse complement strand
AGTATGGACAGAGGGCACAGTCTGGGCATCGTTCTCAGAATAGAGATGCGCCTGACGTCCACACCACAGTCAAATCCCCACGGCCATCCTCTACTGGCCATAGGTCACCCTCAGTCCGCCATCCTACTTCCTATGCCCCCAGCCCTCCACCCTCCAGTTCCACCCGCTACCCTCCACCCTACACTTCCACCCGTCCCACTCCACCCTCCACTTCCACCCGTCCCCTTCCCCATCCACTTCCACCCGTCCCCCGTCCCCCCCACCCGTCCCCTTCCACTCCACTCCACCCGTCCCCCTCCACCCTCCACTTCCCACCCGTCCCCCTTCCTCTTCCAATTCCAATTCCACCCGCCCCTCCTCCTTCCTCTCCCACCCATCCCATTACCCCTGTCTCTTCCACCCATCACCCTCCACCTTCCGCGCCCACCCGTCACCCCCCACCTCCTCCTCTTCCACCCGTCAACTGCCTCCTTCCAGTCACACCCTCCTCTCTTCCACTTACCTCCACCCATTCCACTCTGCCTTCCACTTCCATCTGTTCTCCTTCATTTTCCATTTCCAACCGTTCACCTGCTTCCTTGACTTCTACCCATCCCCCTCCACCTTCCACTACTACCACCTATTCCCGTCCGCTGTCTGTTCCTACCCAAACCTGGTCGTCCTTTTCTCGTCCCCCTCCCATGTACAACATGCAAGAATTCCCCACCTTGCTGATGACAAGTACTCCCAGGAGTAGGACTACTGTTACATGTCCTACACAAAATCAAAACCAAAGCAACCTGCTTGAGGCGTCCCCAGGCCGCCATGGTTGCAGTCCACATTCTTCTCTAAGTGGGGATCCGTCGATTCCTACAACAACTGAGGTTTGCATTGACCCGCACCTAGCAGGAGTGACTGATCCTACATCAGAGGGTCTACAGACTTTGCCATCACATTCACCAGACGTTCTTGATGACAGCATGACTCAATTAAAACAGAGGGTGTCCTTGTAAACCCTCCGCACGACGTGGAAAAAACAGTCCAAGGGTGTGACAGGTACAGTGACAGAGGGTCTCAGCACTGGCGAGAGGCACAGTACCGGGGGGTGGAGAACCCTAGGTCCTCTCCGTGGCAGGTGTCTATGGTCAGTGAAACCGAGGGCCAGTTCTCAGGCTCCGGCCCTTGTACTCGTAGTCGAGTACGAACCAGACAGACACAGCTCACAGAAAGATTTTTAAGGGGCCCATCCAAGAGGTAGTCCTGGACGTAATAACGAACAAAAAACTGTGCTCCCCTGCTGCCCCCGTGTCCTTCTTACATTGAAGACACCTAGGATAACGGCCGTGCCCGTGTCAAGACTTGTCAGAAAAAACAGTCTCTCCTTTCTGACTTATAATATTGAGGGTGTATCGTCAATTTATGACCCCGATGTAAATAATTATATATCTCAGTTTGATTTTGTTGTTTTGACGGAAACGTTTTCAAGAACATTTCCTCTTTTCTCTTTTTTTGGATTACGAAGTTTTTCTTTCACCTGGAATTAGATTAACCGATGCTGTTACTGCACGTTTGTCAGGAGGGATTGTGTTTCTTGTAAGAAAGACATATGCCAAAACTAGTCAAACAACTTACAGTGGAATATGACCATACTATTGTTCTCCACCTTAAAGCTCTAGATCTTGACGTTCTTTTAATGGAATTTATTTGCCCCTGCTAACAGTGTTTATTATGCTGATACCGAGATTGATAATGGGGTTTCCTTACTTGAACAATGTCTGATGGATACTTTTGAACAAGCGGTGATCTTCCAGTGATCATCCTCGGCGATTTAAATGCAAGAACTGGTCGGCTGAACGCACAAGAACTACCCGTATATTTAGGTGACTTGATAAATGAATATACCACCGGTGATGACTGCTTTTCTCGTGTATCAAAAGATTGCTTCACTAATGAATTTGGTCTTTATTTAATTACCATCTGTCAGAATTTTGAGTTGGTTATTCTAAATGGTTTTCTGCCTGGTGATAAAAGCGGTGATTTTCACTTATATCGCTCACAATGGTTCAAGTGTTATTGATTATTTTATTTCCTCCCAAATCCTTAGTTCCACTGTGCCGTGAATTGAAAGTAACCCCACGGGTAGAATCAAAGCACATGCCTGTTGAATTTGTACTAATGCTTCCCAGTCCGAATCAAGAGAGACGGTTTCAAAAAGGTTAAAGGTAACCAAATTTAAAAGATTTGCATGGGACCCAGCAAAAAAAGGTGATTTATTCAGTGCACTCCAGTCTGACGAGGTCAATTCAACCTTTCATGAAGCAATTGAATTGATTGATGTCAATTTTGAGTGTGCACTGAAGAAACTAAACGAAGGTCTGCTTATGGCTGGTCAAACAATGAGTAAAGAAACTGTCACAGGTAACATCAAGCACA
Organism: Conus betulinus; assembly: GCA_016801955.1. Taxonomy (NCBI): domain Eukaryota; kingdom Metazoa; phylum Mollusca; class Gastropoda; order Neogastropoda; family Conidae; genus Conus; species Conus betulinus. The sequence continues at coordinate 17,588 of JADBJO010001583.1, read as the reverse complement.
GCCCATGGTTTGACTCTGAGTGCTATGTTAAACGCCGTCAGGTGAGACAAGCATTGAGAACGTACAGTCGGGTGAAAGTTAATAACAACCCCAATGCTGTTCAACTGAGACTTAACTATTCTATAATGAGAAATGAGTATAAAGACTTACTTAGAGACAAGCAGCAGTTATATAGACATCAAGTTTTAAACACACTTAACGAAAACGCCAAAGATTCTAAACGGTTTTGGAGCACTGTAAGGTCTTTAAAAAGTAGTTCTCATGAACCTAACACAATATCCAAGGAAGAATGGTTTCAGCATTTCAAACAAGTCTTTAACGATGAGCTGAATCCTTCTGGTCCTAATTCTCAGGAACTTCAAGCTGAGTATTTTCCTGTTGCTGATAGTAACGTCGATGAACTGGATGTCTGTATAACTGAAGAGGAAATTCTTGACTCAGTTAAGGCTTTAAAATCAAATAAAGCACCAGGTCCAGACGGACTAATTGGAGAATTTTATAAGTATTGCACCCCCATTATTCTCTTTTTCTCTTAAGAAATTTTTTAACAAACTCTTTGATTTTGGCATCTTCCCGTCTATGTGGTGCGAAGCTCTGATTCAACCTTTGCACAAAAAGGGTGATATAAACAACCCAGACAACTACAGAGGTATCTCTCTTTTAAACATTAGTTCAAAATTATATACTTACATATTAAACAAGCGTTTAACCAAATGGATTGAAGATTATGATGATGTATAAACGATGCGCAGGCTGGCTTTAGAAAGAATTATAGTACTACTGATCATATATTTACCCTTTTGTCTCTGGTACAAAAGCAACTTTCTAATCACAAGAAATTATATGTTGCTTTTATCGACTTTAAAAAAGGCTTTCGATTCGGTAGATAGAAACCAGCTCTGGTCAATCTTAAGAAAAAAAAGGGTGTAAAGGGTAAGATGTACAATGCACTTAAAAGCATGTATGCAGATGTCAAAGCTAGGGTTAAAGTGGGGGGAGATTTAACTGACACTTTTATGTGTCCTCGGGGGTCTGAAGCAAGGAGAAATATGCAGTCCGGTTTTATTTTCGCTATTCATCAATGAGCTTGCTGAAGAAATAATTCAATACGGTAAACATGGTATTCCCTTATTGCCAGACTTCATAGAGATACTAATTATGCTTTTTGCCGACGATGTTGCACTCGTAGCATCATACCGTCATTGGTCTCCAGCAGCAACTAAATGTTTTGTGTAGCACAGCAGCGAAAAAAACTCGATTTGATCGTAAATTTAGAAAAATCAAAAGTTATTGTGTTTAGAAATGGGGGGTATATCGCCTCAAGGGAAAGATGGTTTTACGACGGTAGGCAGCTAGAAATTGTTAATCAGTATAAATATTTAGGTGTTATTTTTCCACGGGTCTTTCTTTTTCCCATTGCCTTGAGGATTTAGCATCCAAGGCAAAACGACAAGTCATCAATATTATAAAACTACTGTGGAAGTTTCAAAGTCTTTCCCCGAAATTGTTCTTTAAACTTTTTGACTGTCAAGTCCAGCCAGTGCTTAGCTATGGTGCCGAAGTATGGGGTCTGACTGCAAACAACTCAATTATTGAAAAAGTACATTTGTTTGCACTCAAGAGGTTCTTAAATGTTTCCATAAAAAACCCCAGTGCCTTAGTCTACGGAGAAAAACTGGTCGGTATCCACTCTATATAAACAATTATACTAAATGTATTAAGTATTGGATACGTGTCGTTAATATGCCGGAGAATCGCCTTCCTAAGAAAGCTTACAACACTTTATGTGATTTGCATTATCGAGGCAAGAACAACTGGGTTTCATCAGTTTGCTCTACCTTAAATCGCTATGGCTTTGGGTATGTATGGGAAAACCAGAACGTTTACAATGTCAAAGGTTTCTCTTAGAATTTAGAAATCGGTTGATTGATTGTCATCTTCAAGAATGGTACACCCGAATGGATGTTAGTGATCGCTTTTCCTTCTATTCTTCCTTTAAGCAATTCAGACAAATACCGAATTATCTGTTTACGGTTAGTAATTTGAACAATCGTAAAAATCTCATAAGATTCAGGTTAGGCGTATCTTGTTTAAATACTCACAAACTGCGGCATTCGAGTGTTCCCCGAGAGGCACTCTGCTGTCCTTTTTGTCCAAGTCAGTTGGAATCTGAATACCACTTTCTTATTGTATGCCCTAAGTATAAGGATGTTCGAGAGCATTTCATACCCTCTAAATATTATGCAAGAGCGTCGGCTTCAAGATGTCACTATTACTTGCCAATGATAAAATGGCTAAAGATGTTGCTGCTTTCATAACTAAAGCTTTTGAAATTAGATGCAAAAAAAAAACGAATGGTACGTAAAGTTCATATATTTTTTATGCATAATTCGGGGTACTTGTTCCCTTTAAAAAGCAAAAGAGCTTGTATGTGTGAGTGTGTGCGCGCGTGTGTGTGTGTGTGCATGTGTATGTGTTTGTGTGTGTGTGTGTGTGTGTGTGTGTGTGTGTGTGTGTGTGTGTGTGTGTGTGTGTGTGTGTGTGTGTGTGTGTGTGTGTGTGTGTGTGTGTGTGTGTGTGTGTGTGTG
>JADBJO010001582.1:317500-408165 GCA_016801955.1 Conus betulinus | reverse complement strand
GTCTTGTCTTGTCATTTGTCGTTGTAGTGTGTTTATGAGCTGGGTCTTGTCATTTGTCTTGTAGTGTTTATTTAGGCTTAGGTCCATGGAATGATGGGTGGCACGATTGAAACAACTGCATGGTGGAGCTTCCAGTTCTCACACTCTTTGCTTCCATTCTCCTCCTCATCTTTCCTGCCAATCATGTTTTTGTTTCAACATTGTTGTTACTGGTAAATGTTTTGAGATATGTTGAAGGCATTACATGATTGGAGTATCTCTTCCTTACTTTCCTCATTTAGTCCCTGTTTTTGAGTAATCATATTAACCTTCACCCTTCATACAATGTACTCGAGTAACATCAACATCCCTTCTGAGTCCCTGACTTGCCTTGTGATTTTGAGTAATCATAATTACCTTCACCATGTGTACTATAAATTTTTTGGTATCATACCAACAAGGAAAGAATTACCCGAAGACTTTATCAAATTTAAAAGCAAAACAGGAATTTCTGTTCAGAAAGGAACAAACAAGTGACAACACAGACCACACATCCTATGTGGTCTTCCGCAGGCTGCCGAACAAACAACATTCAAAACAGTGGAAACAAAGAACTGTCTCTTATCGCTTCAGTGAAGATCTGCAAACTATGGCATGGGTGAAAAAACTAAAACTACGGAATGGAACTGAACAGAAGAGCGAATAGGTTGGAGATGAATGGGTACAGATTTAACAGATTGAAACAATAGTAAAAAAAAAAAAATTTCTTTAAAAGGAAAAATAGTATTATGATAGTATGTAAGAACCCTAGCATGGCATACAGACTGACATTATTGACCCCATTGCCACTTTCTACAATGAAACTTTGCACTGTGTATGTGCTGGGAATTTTTGTTGACTCATATTCGTTTATTTTAGTGAAAACTCATATGTGGCAGGTAGGGGGGCAGAAAGGGCCCAGTCTTTCTCTCGCCATGACTGCAGAGGGAGGACAGCAAGCAGCTGGCCATTGTCAGTGCTGACGACAGTTCAGATAAAACCTTAGGTCTCCAGCTAGACAGTGACCTATTCTGGATTTGATTCATGTGGCCGACCTCAGTTCTGTTCAGAGTTCTCTTGAGGAAAAAAGAGCAAGAACTTAAAGTGTGCATGTGTGGTGTGTGTATGTGTGCGTGTGTGTGTGTGTGTACGTGTGTGTGTGTATGTGTGTGTGTGTGTGTGTGGTGTGTGTTTGCACGTAAGTTTGAATGGCATACACTCATGCTGTATGTGAGTGTGAGTGTGTGTATGTGTGTGTGTAGATTCACGTATGGTGTGAGTGTGTGTAAATTTATAGGTTTATATGGCGTAAGCCTACATCAGTACATGCGTTCAGGTTTAGGCAGTGTGTACCATGTGTGTGTGTCACTGTGTGTGTGTGTGTGTGTGTGTGTGTGTGTGAGTGTGTGTGTGTGTGTGTGTGTGTATGAGCATGTGTGTGTGTGTCTAAAAAAGAGGGAGGAGGGTAACAAAGAAAGAGAAAGCAGGAAAGAGAGAGCATGACTCAGGTTGGATTTTCTAGTTTTGTTTGTTTGTAAAGGCTTTGTTTCTTTTACAAAGTGAATGAACCTGCATGACTAATCTGCCTATTGGTAATCCATGCATATCAACACTTTTCAACATGCAAACATACCTTGCTCTATAAATACTTTAAGACACACCTGGGCAAACCACAAGGAATAATAGACATTTACTTTTAAGATTGCAAAACAAAGGAAAGTAAAGGGGAAAGAACACTGGCTCCACGCTGCATATCCAACCTCCCCAAAACGCAAGGGATGTTTCAGATTGAATTCACATGGGAGATAAGTGTAGAGAAGAGAAGGATGCAAGCCTCTGTGTGTGTGTGTGTGTGTGTGTGTGTGTGTGTTGTGTGTGTGTGTGAGCGTGTGACGTGTGTGGGAGTGTGTGGATACTGGTACAAGTTTTTGTATGTCTTGTGTGCCACTGTGTGTGTGAGTGTGATGCATGCATGCTTATGTATGTGTGATCATGTATATGTATGTTCGTGCATGTGTGCGTGTGTGCACACGCATGTGTGTGTGTGCTTGCGTGTGTGTGTGTGTGTAATCGCTTTTGTACCTAAGCCATTGCATCACTCTCTCGCAGTCTGTGCATGTGTGTGCATGCGCCTGCTTGCATGTGTGCGTTTGTGCACATGTGTATGTGTTTTATGTGCATGCATGCTTGTGTGTATGAGCATGGTGCATATGTGTGTATGTCTGTGAATGTATGTACAGGTTTGTGCAGTGTAATGCCCTAACCATTGCACCACTCTTAGTGCAGTCTCAATGTGTCTGTGTGTGAGAATGTATATATTTATCTGCCTATCCATCTATGTCATGCACATGTATGTGTGTCAGAGTGTGTGTGCACACATGCACAGGTGGGTACATGCATACATATGTGCACGTGTGGGTGCACACAAGTGTATGTAACAGCTATATCTCAGACACTTATGTCTGCTAGGACACATAAACAAACAACAAAGAATGATGTTTGCATGAACACCAGACCACCTTCTGTTAGTTCTGATTCCTCTGTCCACACACTTACATGCATACACTTACAAATTACACACATGGCAAAAGACAAATGAACATGCAAAGCAGTTTGTATAGTAATGCAGATTTAAATACAAAACTGACAAGACAAGTGAATTTTTGATAAAAATGTCTTCTTCAGAGTTTACAAAGAACAGATAACAAAAAAGAGCACAAAATGATACTCCCCTGATAGCAGCCAACATACAGCAACTTACACACATGCCTAGAGATAGGCATACACCGATTCCATTCCCACACTTCAGTGGTTTATTGGCACTGTTCATGGCTTCCTGCCACAGTGCCAGGAAGGCAGGCCATGCCACACATCGGCTTTCTCTAATGATGTAGTTAAATATTTCCCCATTGTGTATACTCTGAAAGGTTCCTTTTTGAAAGCAGGGAGCAGTTTTGCTCCAGTAAGCACAACACACAAAAATTTTAGGCATTTATTTTATTGAAACTTTTCTTTTAAACAAAAGTGCACTAATTTTAGTAAGTGGGTAAAGAAAAACTGAAATTTGAAAGTCATAAAATTTGTTGATACAACTCAGTTTTTGAGTTACAAGAGTTACAAATTTGAAATGAATATCTGAGTGCGTTTTTACCCCAGTGTGTATGGCGATTTTTAATGAAACTGTTTTTGTGATGTATGTAGTCACTCGCTATTTGTATGAATTTTTCAAACATGTTTACCTGTTTCCTCCTTCCCTTTTTGTTGTTGCTTATTTGTTGTACCTTATGAGAGAGAAGAAAGTATAGGCAAATTTCAACAACAAAATGGAAGAAACGAAAAAAGAAACAAAAAAAGTAATGCATATTGAAGCTCCACTCAGTAGAGATGCACATGTTAGATATGTTGATTGTTTTTTAGTATGTCAGCTGTGATGACATCTGAATAAGAAGATGGGTTTGAGGACCAGGAGGCCTGACAATGCAAAGCAGTACCCTATTACTGTGCTGACATTGATCAGTGTTGAACACAATTGCAGTGTTATTTTCAGTGTCTCTGACATTCACTTGCGAAATGTCACTCCAGTTCTGGTTTTGTATGGATGCTGTGCCTAGTGTAATTCAATAATGGGTTTTGCCACACTCTGTTACATGGAGACTGCAAGGTCTTCAGTGGAGTATGTCTTGTTTTTGTGTTTAGTTTGATGATGAGTGGTTTTCCGGACTGTAGCGATTTGGTGTCTGAACCACCAAGTCAATGCAGAACAAACAGTGTAGTATTTTTGGAGTCTTGCATTACTGTACTTTCAACAAGAGCAGTGCTATGTCAAGGTAATAAAAGTTCACTTGCAGTATTTGGCAGGCATTAGAAGTTGATAAGATGGTACAACTCAGACCTGTACATTTTGAATTTTAAAATGTTTCTTTAAATGTTTTCTTCATTGGAATGGGCATCTTTGCTGCTTGTTTGATGTGACCTTTTAACTTTGAACTCCAATTATATGCTATGCTGCTTCTCTTAAAACATACCACTTTGAGGCTGGATCTCAGGATGAGATGGATGGCCTCCTCAAAGCCTCAAAAGATCCATATAGCTTTTCTTATCGAGTGGTGAGCATGGGCCATGTCTCATCTCTCTGCCCCTGGAAAACCCCGCCATCTTGGAGTGTGCTCTGTGGTCTGATCTGCTTCTGTATAGAAGCAGAAGGGGGGGTGGGGGGGGGGGGGGGAGGTGGGTGTTTCTGATGACAGTAGAAACATCTGTACAAGTGTTCAGGCAGTTGTCCCTTGTCAGCAGGTAGAATTGCTGGCGTGTTCCTTTCTGTTCAGCCATTGGTAGATAATCCTTTGACAGGGTGACCTAGTGATGGTCTTTATCTTCATTCTTTATGAGGCTAACACCTTTTTCTCCCCCTCATTCTTTGAACCCACCTTTGTCATTCTATCTGCCTCTTCATTCCCTTGGATACTGCAATGGGAGGAGATCCGCTATGGTGCCACTCTACTGTACCTGATGTTTGCCAGTGCCTCGTGCAGGTGGGAAAGTTCAGCTGCTGTCAGTGTCACTGAAATAAGGACAAATCCTGGAACAAACATGGTGTAGTCATCAAGACATTCTGGATACTAGTGTCTGTGCTGCATTCAAAGGTGTTGGCACGAAAAATCAGGGTTTTCCTATCAGCTTGCAGTTTATACAGTGGTGGAGCTTGATAGTGTTTCTGCATGCTATTGTCCATCAAGGAAGCACATGCACACTTTGATTCTCCTTGAATTGCATCAGTGGCTGATCAGTCTGATGTCCTGTATCCATCCACGCTTTAAGAGGATAATGTTCTTCAAGCATGGTCATTGGTTAGGCTTTCTTATTGTTATGTGCTTATCCATAGAGGTGAGATAAGGTAGTGATGTGCTAATGAAGATATTGCCTGCCAAGTTTTCCCATGGAGGATGTTTGCTGGCAGTTTTTCATAGTTTCTGTCTGTGCTGGGAGCTGTGTGCTGGGATTTTGACTGTATTGAAAAATTTGATCATTCCAGTCTTCCTGATGTTTGTTTTTCAAGCCCCATAATCATCAGATGGTCTTTGGAAGATTCTACTTTTGTAAGCTCTCAAAGCTGTGAGCATTCTTCTCCATTGTATGGAATGGGATCTCTGTTGTGTCTCACTTTTTCTCTGTGGCTACAAAGACATGTCACCTGTGGTGATGTAAAGCACTTGTTACAGGAGTCAGTCCAGGATTTGGAGGGTGACTGAGCTGTCGTTTGATGCTGAATTAATTCTACTCGCTCGTTGCCCTCGTTTGATAACGCACCTTCAGTAGAATATATGAATTTATAACTCATTCCACTCAGTCAGTGTCCTCCTTTGACCAGGCAGTTTTGGTTGAAGTGCATAAATTTTATAACTCTAGAGTGAAGTTTGCCCAAGCCATAACATGAGTTAGGCCACAAAGCAAATAATGGAATATGTGGTGACTGATTTTACCTAATCTTATGCCGACAAACTTTTTCTGTGTCAGCATCATTGCCTATCACTCCTCCCAGAGTATAGGCCATCAGTTAAAGTCTTCCAGAGTTGATAGGAGCTCACCCATACAAGAGATCTGCTTTACATGTTTGAACACTTTTAGCCCAAGATAGAAGAAGAGTGACATAGTTTTGTAAGATACAATGCATATGCCACCTAGCATTACTGTTTGAAAATCCTACATCCGGAAGATCTGTTTGAAAAAAAAGCATCATCCAGGTAGGGAAGAGACAGACAAAATCATAAATCACTTGAAAGAAGGGACTATAAGTGATTTGGGCTTTCCACCACACAATTCATGAATCTATACCATAATCCACTGCTTGCACAGGCTGGATCAAGACTAGTGGCAGCCAGGTTATACATCGTGATCATATTGAGACTAAGTGGCATAATCAGTTGACACAATATTTGTAGATGTGAAAGACAAGCAGATTTTGCTGGAATAGTGAGTTCTACTAGCCTGTCCAAGCAGAGAAAGACAAGGATTTGAAATAGTGTTCTATGGTTGTCCAAATGTCTATTGGCTTTGTCAAAAATGGCTCAGCAACTTTTTTCCCGGTTAAAGACCTTGTAATCATGGATGTTAATCACTGATGAGAAGCAGTTTCTGAGAGATTTTTTTTGTGAGGGAGGGTGGGGGGAGGGGGTTCTCTCATGTCTTTATCTAGATGTTGGTCAGTTTACTAACAATAATGGTAGTCTGTTGAGAATTTACGAGCATGAAGTTGTTTGTGAAATGCTGCTGTCTTCAGTTTATGGTGTTGGCTACTATGCTGCAGAGCCTTGCACTGAGCACTGTCAGGCAACTGTTACTTCTGTTTGTGAGCATGATCTGTTTTAAAAACTGAATTTTTGTTAGCATGTAGAATGACATTATTGCTAATCTTTAAAAGATATGTTTTGGTCTATGATGTTTCAGATGTGTTAGCCAACAGACTGGGTGACAAGGAAAGTCATTGCTAATCACCTGAGAGGCCTGCAGTCCACCTTGTGAGGGTGTGGGCCATGAATGATCTCTTGGCTTTGGAAGCTGAGGAGAATGGTCAGGAAGGTGCTTTTCCCTTGCCAGGCCCCCTGAAAAGAGACACCAAGAGCCAAGAGGAGGGCATGCTGGGTAGTAATGCCGTATCGATGACCACGCGAGGCCTCCTCCGGACCTGAGGCATCTGTGAGAAGGGCTACACTGAGTGCTGAGAGCAGAGCAGCTGAGCAGATCATGCAGGTACATTTGAAGGGTTTGTGTTGCTTGTCTTGCTATGGTAACATATGACTGGTTCAGGGCGACAACAAACATTGTGTCTGGTCATGATTTACATGGCTGGTGTTGCTGTCTCTGTCCAGTCTGTATAGGGCAAGTTCCCTTTTCATGCAACTTTGCATATTCTAGAGAAACATCAACTAAAAGGAAAAAAAAGAAAGTAAAGAAAATTCTGGGAAAAGAAAAAGAAAAGTGGTTGTAGAATCAGTTGAGCAGTGTTTGCATGTTTTGGTATGTTAGCAGACGACATTGAAGTCATGGCTGCTTCATGAGAGCAGTCACTATTGTTTTCTGCATGGCTGAAGGTGAAATGATGTCTCACTTAAGATGGTGCAAAAGTAAAAAAGATAGACAGAAATGATTAACAGTGGGAAACATGGACAGTATACCCCACAGTGCTCAGACTTAGGACAGATTGCACCAATTTGAATGACATTTTTGCTTTTTCTTGAGGTAGAGATTGGAGGAAGAAGGGGAAAGTAGTATGCCTTAAGGCTACCCTTGAATGTTGGTGATTTTTGCTTTTCCTCAGTGGGAGCTTTGAATAGGTGGTACACTTGCACATGTATAAGATAACAGATAAGATTTACCTCTGTGTGTGTGTGTGTGTGTGTGTGCGTGTGTGTGTGAGTTGCTATGTGTGTGAGTGTGTGTGATTTTATTGTTTTTTCTATTGTTATTTTTCCTGTGTGTCCTTTTCATGTACATATCTATAGGTCACCAGTTTCTTAACAGACCTTGCACCAAGATATACCCATGTGTATGATGCCTCTCCACACACACATGTGCATGGACATGCGCGCGCGTGTGCACACACACACACACACACACACACACACACACACACACACACACACACACACACACACACACACACACAGAGAGTGAATACATAACTGATTCTTGTTGATGACGTTCTGGTTAGTGGGAGAACTCCATGCTGGATCAGTATTTTGGGTTAACACACAAGTCAGGCATCCACTGCATTTTCACAGAACCCGCAGTGCCTGGAGACATTAGTCTCTTGTTTCACTTAGCTTCTTTTGTGATTTATCCATATTTAGCTCTGTGCACCATGGCTTCATAGCTCAGCAGATGTGGTGGTGTGTGGATTTGGGACTATTCACATGCAGTGAAGCTTCCTTGACCAAACTGATGCTGACTAGATGTGTGCTTGTACTGTAAACATTTCATAAGATATAATCCGGCAAATGTGGCCATCATTTTTTTTTTTTTTTTTTGTAACTGGCAGAGTTATGAACTTGTGTAACAATCTGTCTAATCACATTGCCAACCCAGGGAAGCTTAACTCAACGGCTTCAGAAATATATTACACACTAAGACAGATACAGATATAGGAGAGATTATAGCTTCCAGACCAATTAACGTATTTGAAACTAGCTGTGACATAAGGAACTGCACACTCGTATACTAAAAGAAAAGGAAGTAAAATATTAAAAATATCTTCTTTGAATATTCAGGCAAAGGGCTGATGAAGCCTGTAAGTCAGTCATTAATATATTATGATTTGTGGTCATGTAGCAAGTGTATCCTCATGAAGGATTTTTCAGGCAGTAGCAAATCAGACTCTAGCACAGCAGGGTACTAGTCAGAGATTGAACTGTGATCTCTGTCTGGTTTGCTCTGCAGTGAGTGCTTTTTTAAATTTTTTTTAAATTTTATTTTTTTGTGACCGACATAATCACACTCCTGACTGAGTCTAAAAAAATGAAGAACAAGGTTTTTTTTAATTGGTTCCCTATGTTGGGTAGAGTTTACTCCATATACAAATACGATGGTATGTTTCTTGCATTTGATCTGAATATCTGTTCTGTTTGGCACATTGTTAGACTGAAGGTCAACGTCAGATGCTGTTCAAGTTCAAAACAGCTAGGGTTCATGACTTCCTGTTCTGTTCCTTTACAAAAAGGTTTTAACAGTACTGATATTTATCAGACTGGTTGAACACAGCATGGTTAAAACACAAACTGGTGCAGTAATGGTTACAACGCAATGTTTTAGACAAAAAGATTAGAATACCAGTGATGACTGCCTGTGTTTGGGAGAAAATGCTTCCTGATTTTAGTCCAGCACTGCTGTGTGAATATTTCAATCATTCAGTTTTTTTATCTGAACTACCTCTATGTGCACATACCTTGTGTGTGTGTGTGATGACAGACCAGCGTGACCACCCCTCTCATCGTGCTGACCACCAATGCCAGTGGTAACGTGGAGGCCAGCGTTTTGGTAGACCCCTCCGCCAGTGTGTCCGGGGCTGGCCCCTGGTCTTCCCTGCAGCTGTCCAACTTGCACTCCCTGGCCCAGGCAACCTGATCTCGGACACCCGGCAGGAGATCGCCAAGCAGCTGTCGGCCCAGGGCAAGGCTGGTGGGAAGGAGGGCAGGAACTGCAAGAAGTCCAGGAAAGAAGACAGAGGGGGTGGGGGTGGGGTGAGAAAACTTGGCCCTAAAGTCCAGTTTGCCAATGGTAAGACATCATCTGGTCAGTTCATGCTGGCTTGCTCCTTTGTGTTCTCATTTGTTTTACTTTGTTCTCACTGTTTGACAGAAATAGCCAGCTCATCACCTGTATGTTCTTATAATCCATTTCAGATTGTACTTTTGACGGTTTTACTTTTAAACTGTTATGACAGGAAACTGACGGCAATAAATGTTGTTTTGACTGCATGTGTCTGCAACTGTATTTGCTTGCCATAAAAATGCCATGGTTGTAGTGATGGGGTATCCGCTTGTGGCTAAAAATCTCAGGTAAATTTATTTGAGAGAACCCTGTGGGATGCATGATTATCAAGTTGTGAGCATTCGTGTTGGTATTTATATTTTCTTTGGCAAAAAACAACATTTTACGCAAGTTTTTGTGTTGTTGAATTTTTCATTGAGACTGTTTCCCTTGCTTTGTGTATGATTTGGTAAAGAGTGAAGATTATCAGCATGTGGTGCTGTCTGTGTTTGCTTTGATGAAAAGAAATGGATAGTTTGTGTTCATGTAGTTGCTTTGGCAGGGTTATAATTACTCAAACTTACATGCTAGTGTTTGTGTTTTCTTTGGTTAAAAAGTCAAAACAGTTGAACCAGGCATCTTGTTGATGTACAAATTAACTAAAAAGATATGTCTTGTGTCCGCCAACCCTTCAAAATTGAAAAATAACAGTCATCTGAGTCGCCTCTGTAAAATTGTGTAGTGCACATATCTACAGCAAATCCTAGTTTGCTGCATGAGCCTGCAAATCATTAACAGGCTTGTCCAAATCAGTATAGAATTGAAAGAGATGCAGCCGATTTCTTGACGCAGCCAAACATAAACAGCCTCACGGGCAGCATATCTCATGCTAGGCAAGTTGAAAATGAATGCATGAGCCAAATGATTACAAAGAAAATTTAGTGACATGGGACGCTTAGGATGAAATGTAAATAAAACAATTCAGATACTCCACCATGACACTTTAGAATTCAGTTCTGGGGGTCAGGTGACTGGATGAAAAGCACTAGCCGGCAGGTACCTGGTGAATATAACCAGAAAGCTAAGGGGGAGGTTTCCAAGCTGTATGTACACAGTTTGTTTGACGCAGACACATTGTAACATGACTGGAAGGCAGTTGAAAACACAGCAGTATTCATTCGAAGCTGTTCAAACCCTGTGACCTTTCCCAACTATAGATAACATAGCATAGGAAACTAAACAAATACATGATGCTAGTCAGTGTTTACGGTTTAAAAACAAGGCCAGGTACATTGAGCATTTGGCTCTGAGCCAATTTAGCATTGATTTGTTGTTGAAGAACAGAGAATTTACATGTGTGGTGGTTTATCAGAGTGCAAGATAATAAAAGTGCTAAGCGCATCATTTCCTTGCCATGTAAAGGTGTAGTGATGAAAAGACTAATGCATGAAAGTCAGTGTACATAATCCTAAAAGTCATTGAGCTTGGTAATAAAGTCACTGTAGGAGTTAATGTTTTTTTTTCTCTTAAAATGGCTGTATTTGATATGTGCGAAGAACCTAATACATGTATCCCAAACGCTGAACCAGTCAGTATTTCATGCAAGCTTGTGAAGAATTTGACCAGGATTCAAGGATAGGTGTAAAAATAGTGCTCCCAGGAACCTGTATCCTGCTTCTGATGGTACCTGTGTCTCTGTGTTTGATCAAGAAGAAATCATAACATACAGCCGGGTCTACACTGGTTGCTATCAGTTGTGAAGTATTCATGAAGTGCTTTTGATAAATCATGAATAATGTTTACTTAGGTTTACATGACCGAAAAAAAAAGGCAAGTGTGTGATTTTTTGTGTGCATGTTTTTATGTAGGGGTGGCAGCTGGGGAATTTTGTGCCCATTAGGCAGCAGTGGGCCTGCAGCAGAAATGTCACAGATCAATGAACGATAATCTGTAGTGAAACATGTCATTGCTTTCTGAAAACATTGCATAGACTGGGCCTGCTTTTGAGAAAATTCCCCAACTGGGCTCAGTTTCCAGCTTGAAGGCTTTCTTTATCCTTCAACTTGCACCAACATGATGTGTCTGCAGATCTGCGCAAAGACCTGGAGCGGGAGGGGAAAATGGAGGGCCGAGTCAGTATGAAGAAACAGATAGCCATCTTTGAGGCCCAACCCAGTGAGCCCAAGACCTTTGTGTGCAAAGTGAAGGACTGTGGTCGACAGTTTGCCTGGCAGGCCCACTTCAAGTACCACCAGCTGACACACACGTATGTTAGCTGTCTGTAAATAGGGCCCGAAGGAGGGGGAAGAGGCACACCTATTTGCTGTATATATTCTTTTTCAAAGTCAGGCCTGATTATTCTGGAGAAAAAAAAAAAAACTGTATATAGCACTCTCTTACACTGACTTACACACACACATGCATGTATATGTGCTGCATACAGTCAGTCAAGCACACAGTATGCACACACACACATACACACACACACACACACACACACACACACACACACACACACACACACACACACACACACACGCATGCACACACACACTCACACATCCTTATATTTTGCACCATCACATTTTGCATACTTATGAGAACTTTAGAGGGAAAATTGTGTAAACTGACCTAACTTCGTAGGTTAATTAGAAAAAACAATGTCATGAGTCTCGAAGTTTGCTTTTTCCTTTTTTTTTTTTTTTAGTGCATGAAAAAATGTGATATTCTTAAAGGGCCTCTTCTAGGACTGAAGAGTGTGCAATGGACTGTGGCACTTCATCATCACTTCCAAATCTTCACAGGACAGAGGAGGGACCACATACGTTTAAAGGACGGAAGTCCTCACTAGGAAGGGGAAACAAGAAACACACATGCATTCACACCTGAACACGCATGTGCACACGCATACACACACGCGTGCACACACACACACACATAAACACACACACAAGCACATGCACACACACGCATGCATGCGCGCATACATACACACATGCTTACACACAAACTTACACACACGAACACGCACACATGCATGCATTCACACACACACTCCATGAGAAAAAGACCATGTCGTAATATATTGTCATGTTGCAGGAATGACCGGAGGTTTGTGTGTGAAGAGGCGGGCTGTGGGAAGAAGTTTCTCACAGCTCAGCGGCTCCAGGTACACAGGAGAACCCACACAGGGGAGCGCCCATATGTGTGTCAGGCCCAGGACTGTGGCAAATCCTTCACCACTGCTGGCAACCTGAAAAACCACAGCCGTGTGCACACAGGTACACCCTTAAAGAGAATACAAATGAATGGCTTCGTCATGGTCATTCAAAACTTAAAAATCTTCAACTGTGTACGCACAGGTAGCCTGGAGTTAGCCTCTCTTAGAGTGCAGAGGGTTAATGCTGTCACGTTTTGTTAGAAACATGAAAAACCTAGGTCAAGTCTACATAGGCAGCCTGGAGTGTTGTCTCTTTTAGTGTTCAGGATTGGAATTTATGTTTAGTTTATTATAGATTTGTAGCCTGACAAAATGGATGGGCATGTTCTCTATTGGCTTGTGAGATCCTGATTGCTGATGTGTAGCAACACATGTAGGGAACTCAGCAGCAACATGAACCAAATTTTGGGCAAAGCAGGGAGTGCTGTATTTCTCACCAACCTTCAAACAAACTTTCTTCTATCTTTTTGAATTTTGTTCAAAGACAAGATTGCTCACAATCCAGACAAAATTGGTCACTATCCTTACTTCCACTTACGCCAGACTGTTGTTGTGCAAGTTTGAACCATTTACCCCATAGTTAGTGAAAGAGATTCTCAAGAAAACTGCAAACAAAATCATGTGAAATGATCGTATCCCATCTTTTCTTTATGAAAAGCTTGTCGCTGAACCTCAGTTTGAACATTCTGACATGCCAGATAACTGTACAGTATCGTCAAACAAGTCTTCTGAGATTGTGTCTCTGATATCAGTCAGGGGATGAAAGATAAGCTGAAATCAAATGATGATGAAACAGAGCTGTCCAGTATATAAAACACTCTTGGGCTCAAGACCCACATCTACATCTGCCAGTGCTCCAAGGTTTAACTTATGTTTCATGTATGGTTGTTCGTGATCTTGGCTTCTATCTCAACTCTCATCTTGCCCTGAAATCTGTCCAAATCTGCATTTTGGGGGCAGTCAGGGATTAGCACAGACCATTGTACTGGCCATGTGTAAGAGGATGGAAGCAGAACAGTCAATCCACTCTCTGCTCCGCTATTGTTACATCACTTAAGGCTTTGTCTGGATAGAGTGCAACATGATTCATTAGTATAGTGCATAGGAAATAGCTGATGGGTTTACAGGATCAAATTTCTCTTTTTGTTGAATGTCAGGTGATCACCGGCGTTCCGATCTCTCTCCCAACTCAGTCCCTCGAGCTATACACGGACGCCTCCAACTGGGCTGGTGGGCCCACTGGGGGACAGTCATGCCTCGGGGATGTGGGACACACAGATGGCTCGCCTCCACATCAACATATTAGAGTTGGAAGCGGTCAGACTGGCCCTCCTCCACTTTCCAGCATCTAATCTCGCACCGACTGGTTCTCCTCCTCACGGACAACACGTCGGTAGCCCATTAGTCAACAAGGGGGGGGGGGGGGGGGGGGCTCACTCCATCGGCCTCTCTCTCCGGACAGAGGCCCTCCTTCGCTGGTGCCACGCACGGGGAACCACCCTCCGTGCGAGACACATAGCGGGGACACGGAACATCCTGGCAGACACTCTCAGCCGGTCAGGGACCCTTCTGCACACAGAGTGGACCCTGAACAAGCTGACACTAACCACTGTCTGGATCACTGGTTCAAGCCCATGGTCGACCTATTTGCGACACGGTTCAACCATCGACTCCCCATGTATGTCTCTCCAGTCCCGGACCCCCGAGCGTACGCGCGGTCGATGCGCTCTCCCTCCCCTGGACGGGTCTTGTCGCCTACGCCTTTCCCCCCTTCCCCATACTTCACAAAGTGATCAGGAAGGCCAGGCTGGAGAGACCCAAACTCATCCTCATAACCCCATGGTGGCCGACTCAGTCGTGGTTCCCGGACCTCAGGTCCCTAACTCACGTTCCCCCTCTCCAGCTACCCCTCGGTGGGACTTGCTCAGACAACCTCGCTCGGCGGATGGGCATCTTACACATCATTGCAGGGCATGCCTACCTTACCATGCTCTTGCAGAGGGCGGAGGTACTCTGGCCTGGGGATGACGGCGCCGTCCCAGTGCCTTCGGACATACCTCGGAACCACACCATGAGGACGAATCTCGCTTATTCAGCGATCCCTTTATGCGACACCTAGTCAACAGGATATCGCATCACTTGTCGGCTGCGGCGGACAGCGCAGCAACAAGCCACTTCTATTGCCTGCTAGTGGCCAGAAACGCGGTGCTTTCACGCTCTTCACTCCCCGGCACTCAAGGCTTCCCTTCGGTGTGTCCCGGGCCAGGATCACTCGCACTTTGGCGAGTACTCCACCTCGGATATGTCCCTTTCGGTCGAGGAACGCATGCAGGCGGCGTCCTTTGCCCCCCGGCCTCAGCCACGCCCTTCCAGGCCCCCCTATTGGTCTTACCCCAGGTCCATCGGGCCCACACCGTATCCCCGACAAGCCCCATCTCCCAACGCCGGGCCGGCTAAGCGCCCTCTAGATTCGCAGAGGTCGAAATCGAAACTCGCGCCAGCAACTCCATTTTCGGTTCGGCCAACAGGCACGCCCTCTCCAGTGACTAGGGGACACACCCGCGGTGGGCACGGAACAGGAACAACCCGCCCACCAGGCCCAACCCCGGGTTTACTCCCACCTGTTCGTGATCCCAAACCCTCGGGGAGATGGAGGCCCATCCTCGACCTCTCTCCCCGCCCTCCCCAGATCAGGGACTCCATCCACCACCTAGATTGGGCCACCTCCATAGATCTGAAGGATGCGTACTTCCAGATCCTCCTTTACCCGGCTCACAGACGTTACCTCCGGTTCGTCTGGCAGGGTCGGGTTTCGGTTCAAAGCTCTCCCCTTTGGTCTCTCCCTGGCACCCTTCTCTTCACGAAGGTTGTCAAGGAGATGGCCCGCCCTAGCCAGACAGGAGGACATGCGCCTCCTGGTGTACCTCGACGACTGGCTTGTCCTGGCCTCCTCCGGGCTCAGTGCTGAGCCCACACCACGCGCCTCCTCAGGCTCTGTTCCACCCTGGATTTTGTAACCAACCCCTCAAATGCGAACTCATCCCCAGTCAGAGGTTCTCTTTCCTGGGCATGAGTTTCGACACGATTGCCATGAAGGTCGCCCCGACCCCAGAGAGGTCCGCTGGGATAGTGGACCTCTTCTTTCGCCTCTTAGGGATGATGAAGTCCCTTTCAGCCCTCATCCGCTAGGTCGGGTCCCCAAACCCAGCTGCAGAGGGAGTTCCGTCCGTCGTCGGCGGTCCCAGACCTCGGACCGCTGGGCCCTGACCATTCCCCACGGCCACTGGTTCTCTGGCGCCACGGACGAATGGCTCAATCCGTCCACTTTGACCACCGGCGTTCTAATCTCTCTCCCAACTCAGTCCCTCAAACTGTACACGGACGCCTCCAACTCGGGCTGGGGGGCCCACTTGGGGGACAGTCATGCCTCGGGGGTGTGGGACGCACAGATGGCACGCCTCCACATCAAGATATTAGAATTGGAAGCGGTCAGGCTGGCCTTCCTCCACTTCCAACACCTAATCTCGCCCAACTGGTTCTCCTCCTCACGGACAACACGTTGGTAGCCCATTACATCAACAAAGGGGGGGGGGGGCTCACTCCATCGGCCTCTCCTACGGACAGAGGCCCTCCTTCGCTGGTGCCACGCACGGGGAACCACCCTCCGTGCGAGACATACAGCAGGGACATGCAACATCCTGGCAGACTCTCTCAGCTGCTCAGGGATCCTTCTGCACACAGAGTGGACCCTGAACAAGCTGACGCTAACCACAGTATGGGAGCACTGGTTCAAGCCCATGGTCGACCTCTTGGCGACCCCTTCAACCATCGCCTTCCCATGTATGTCTCTCCCGTCCTGGATCTCCGAGCGTACGCAGTCGATGCGCTCTCCCTCCCCTGGACGGGACTCATCGCGTACACCTTTTCCCCCTTCCCAATACTTAACAAAGTGATCAGGAAGGCCAGGCTGGAGAGACCCAAACTCATCCTTATAACCCCGTGGTGGCCGGCCCAGTTGTGGTTCCCAGACCTCAGTCCCTAACTCACGTTCCCCCTCTCCAGCTAGCCCCTCGGTGGGACTTGCTCAGACAACCTCGCTCGGGCCTCCCTCACTCCACCCCCCAGATGCTTCGCCTACACGCTTGGCTGATATGCCAACCAAATGCGACCACCGTCCCCGCCTCCCCCGCGGACAGACCCCGGTCTGTCCTAGATACCCTGACAGAAGCGGGGGCATCGCAGTGATTACGGGACTTGGCCTTGGCCTCGCGTAGGACCAGCACCGAGTCCCTCTACAATTACCGATGGGAGAGATGGGTCACGTGGTGCACGGCTAACTCGGTCCCCTACCTCCTCCCCTCCAACTTCCAGATAGGCAATTTCCTATCCCATCTTTCGTCCTCTCGAAAGCCCTCTGCTAGTTCCATTTGGGGCTACAGATCGGCCGTATGCACCACCATCCGTCAGTTGGGCGGCCCATCATTCGACAATGACTTCTCAGACAACTATCTCGGGGGGGGGGCCCTACGGGAAGCTCAGTCCCCTAGGCGCGCTCCCATGTGGGACCTCTTTCTGGTTCTTGACTCCCTCAGAAAACCCCCCTTTCGAGCCCCTCCGCGCTATTCCCTTTGACATTCTCTCCTTCAAGACCACCTTCCTTCTCTCCCTGGCCTCAGCCAGGAGAAGTGGGATTCATGCCCTCAGTGGTGACCCTCGGGACATTGCCTTTCACAGAGACGGCTCGGTCTCGCTTAAGTTCCTGCCGGTTCTTAGCGAAGAACCAGGAACCAGGCACGTCCTCTCCTTCCCTGGTTATCCGCTCCCCTAGCGGATATCTTAGGCAGCGAAGGCGGCGGGGACATGGACCTGTGTCCCTCTAGGTGCCTCAGATACTACTGGGAGCGTTCCCGCCCCAGGCGTTCCTCTCAGAGAAGCCTCCTTATTTCCATCTACCCCAACAGCAAGAAAGACATCTCGGCGGGCTCGATTTCTAGGTGGCTATCCAATACTATCAAATCTGCCTATGCCCACGCCCACAAAGACCTCCCAGCCCTTTCCCCTCGAGCCCACGAGGTCAGAGCGCTGGCCACGTCCACAGCGTTCCAGCACTCTGTCCCCGTGCGCCATCTCCTGGAGGCAGCCTACTGGCGTTCGGAGAACCCTTTCATAAACTTTATCTAAGGGACATCCGCATGACCAGGGCTGATGGTTCTAAAGGGGTTTCATTTGTGGCGGCCAATGCAGCCATAACAGTTAACCCAGGAACCATTAGGGCGCTCAGCCCTCCTCCTATTCCTTTAAATTCTGCTATGGTCTGACATGGTATAGTATACGACGCCAAAATGGGGAGTTTGTATTATACTCCCTGTTTGGCTAAGTATACTTACCATGTCAGACTCTAATGCCCGCCCTACCTCCCCGCTAGCGCCAAGGTTCCCTGGGGTTGCCTTGCGCGCAGGCCTCGTTGAATGACGGGACAGTACACAATCTTCGGCATCTTCCGTAGGCGGGAGTAGGGTGGGCGTCACGTGACTATCTTATGACTGCATTTGCCACAAAACTTCAGCCTGACAGAGCTGACTGACAGCCGTTTAATGCTATGGTCTGACATGGTAAGTATACTTAGCCAAACAGGGAGTATAATACAAACTCCCCATATTAATAAAATGTGTCTTCTATGTTGTTTTTTTTTTGTGTGTCATTTAACATCCATTCCTAATGCCATTTTATTTGATAAGTAAGTATTATCACATGCTGAAAGTATTTTGCCTTGTGTGGAATATGGTTGACGATGATAGAAGTGTGTCTCTTCTGTCATATACTGTTGGTGATGATGGCTATTGACACCTGTGTTTCTGTTCTGTCAGGGGAGCGCCCTTTTGCGTGTGATGTGGATGGTTGCGGACGTCGCTTTGCAGAGTACTCCAGTCTTCACAAACATTCCCTCACCACTCAGGTAGTCAGTGTCCCTATAATATCTGAAATAACATGTTGCTGTATATCCATCAGCTTAACTCTACCTTCTCATGTACAGCTCTTGCACACACACTCACGTGCACCTGCATTCACACACACACACACACACACACACACACACACACACACACACACACACACACACACATGCATGCAGGCTCCCTAGCATGTGCCGCGCTCTCCACACATGCATGCACACACAGACACACACCACACACACACACACACCACACAAATGCACACACAGACACACACAAATACACACACACACACACACACACACACACACACACACACACACACACACACACACACACACACACACACACACATATGCTCTGAAAGCTGGCTCAAGTTTCTTGAATGGTAAGGGTAATGTTGCTTATAGCCCCACCGACCGCAAAGGGCCATATCAGGGTTGTCACCACGCTGAATTTCAGCTCAAAAGTCATGAGCAAAATAACAAAAAAAAAAAAAAACTTTCACACATCTCTTTGTTTTGTGACGTGACGCTTGACAACACCCTCCCATCAGTCCCACTAAAACACCAAACCAAAAAATAGATTTCAAATCTATGCCCACTCTCCCCTCTCAACCCCCCCCCCCCCCCCCCCCCCTCTTTTCTTGCTTGGGACAGTGCGAAAGGCCCGACTGACACGATCAGTGACACAGGAAAAAAATTGCGTCACGGTAAATGCGTGCCGCCTTTCGTTCTTATCAGCCTACTTCCCTTCCCCTCTCTCCACCCTCCCTCCCCATGCGGTGCGACACTAACAGCGCGCAGCGTGGGGCGTGCGTTCTAACAATAGCCCGTCTCACCCCCCCCCCCCCCCCCCCCCCCCCCCCCACCCTGCGACACAAAGGCATGTGCCGCGCTCTCCACCACCACCACCTCCACCCCCCCCCCCCCCTTTCATCCCTACCGTCCCCGTCCTTGCAGACACCTATGCGGACGCATAAATAACTGGGGGGCTCAACGGCCAGCTATACGGATGCATAAATTATCCGTGTGCCGATTAGGTTCAAACAATTTCCGAGGTGATTGGCTACAAGACTAAATCCTCCCCCTCTCACCCCTGATCGGTAAATGACAGTTTGTCGAAATTTGATTCGGCAAGCAAGAGGTTCATATAGCAGACACACACAGGCGCAATTTCACTGACCCCTCAGGACTGCCTGTAGACAAGAGCAGAGGAAGACAAAGGGACACAGAGGCCTAGTAAACTCTTGGTAACTCCTTGATCTCAAGTCATTCCTTGTTCATTCCCAGGAAAAGTGAGTTGGAACTCTGTTTTTACATTTTTGAATCTATGTATTGATTTTATGTATGCTGTGTGTGTTTAACATTGGAACTTTGTACAAATGCTTAGCAACATTTATCAAACTGATGAATGATTATTTTGTGTAGTAGTTTGCTTGCCATCATATGGCAAAAGCTCTCTCCCAGTGGTTTTGATTCTTTGTTAACAATCTGACCACTGTTCTTTGTGTTCACCCTGACTTTTGTCAGTATGCAACTCTGTCTGTTAAGATAATAATTCAATGATTAATTTTGATCAGGAAAACAGTATGCCTGTGCTAGGTAAAAACTGCTACTCTGATTTATAAATACTGGTGATTATTGGAATGATTTGTAGTGTATGACTACACCACATGTGTGTACTTGGACTAAGCATAGCCCAAGTCCCGTGTGATTTAATTCATATGAAACATGGAAGAGTTGTATAACTAAAACTGTACATGTATTACTGTCTCCTACCCTTTTGTTAGCTTAACTTAGCCATTAAACAAAAGTGGAGTTAATAGTTATAGCAGAAACTCTACCATAGAGAAAACTTTGCTGGCTGAGTCTCACAACCCTTCTGAAAGACAGAGGAAAAGGGTAAATGTGTGCACTCGACAGACCAGCCACCAGATTCTCATCTACAGATCAAGTTCTCTCTTTATCGCAGAACTGGGATCCTGGTCACGCTACACATTGCGACTGAACCAGAAGCTGGGACTTCGCCGGAAACCGGGGGCGACCCCAGACAACAAATCTACACCAGTGGGGCAGTCACCAGCCATAGGAGAGAACAACTGTCTTCTCCGAAGCAAAGCTAAGTTTGCTTACCACCTGGACTCAGTCCCATCAGACCCTTACCCTCACTTTATGATGAAACAGTGAGACCTGTCTATGTATATTAGCAAGCAGGGTGGATGTATAATAACCATATACATTCAGTGTAACTTAGACAGAACCCCTGTATGCCAACTTAAGCTTGCTGCACAGAGTGCAAGCGAGTAAAGTAGGAGTGAGGAAGGACCCCTCATTGTGGTAGTCCAATGAGAACTGAAACACAGCCTATGGAAGTGTCACGCCATTTCTTATCTATGTATAAGTAATAAAAGTTGATGTGTGAAAGTGCACTTAACTTGTGTCAGTTCCCTGTTGTTCAATCGAATGTTGAATGTTTGAACTTCTCTCTTCAATTCTGTATCTCGGAGCTATAAGTACTTGTAATTAATAGTACAGGCCTAAGGAAAATTATCTCTCAGAGCCATTCTTCCGTATTTAATCAATACCCGGAACAAATAAAAATTTCATTGATGACTAGTACCGGAAAGTTGCTCCTTCCACCACTAGTAAGAGAGGGGGTGTAGGTGAAATGTAAGATAATTCTCATCGAGAAATTATTCCAAGTCCTTCCCCTAGAGGACCCACCTACCACTCGTATCCATCTCGTCACACTCTTTAAAATGCATCTTAGAAAAATGCACCAGAATCTTCGTTAAAAATCTTTTTTTTCTGCAAAGTCCTAGATCAGATGAAAAATGTAAATTCCTTTGTGGCAGTCTTGGCAAATTGATCAACCACCTCATTGCTTCGAATGCCCACTTGGCTGGGAACCCAAGCAAAAACTATGTTGTGTCCATCTGATTTCAGAGAGGTGTACAGTTCTAAAACTTTCAGCAGCTGAGGGTGCTTGAGATTACAGCCGGCAATGGTCTCCAAAGCAGAAAGGGAGTCTGACAAAATGAGGAAATCCCTATGTTTGGATTTACAGACCATTTTAAGAGCCAGGACCGAGGTGGTCAGCTCAGCAGTGTAGATGGAGCTGTCGGTTGGAATGTATTCAGAACATCTTTGAGCGGGATCTGTTGCACAAAACACAGCAGAGGCAACTCCCTCCTCAGATTTGGAACCATCAGTGAAAATTCTTTTGAAGGATGGAAACTTTGAACACAGTTCAGTTTCTTGAATGAAACTGTTAGGGATCGGCAAACCTCTGTTCTCCAGTGTTGATTGGTATTTGACTGGTAGACCTCTTTTTCCATACCTACCTGTCCAAATAAACACCTTCTTCCTACTTGGCATGGAACATCGCCAAACATCAGGATCCCCCACGAAAAAGAAATTGGGAGAGCGGGGAGGTGTCTTCACCTCAATTATGGATAGATGCTACAATCATCTCAGTTATTGAGTTCACAATATTTAGCTCTTTCTCAGCTAGCTCAGTTTTCTCCTTTTCTTGGTGAAGGAACTCACACATTTTTCAACTGTGCATTTTCGTCTGCCAGTGGATTCCCACAAACAACGGTTCATTTTCACCTTTCCCTCAAATGGAGAAGATTCCTTTTTGGCAACAGTCTATGGGAATTTCAGTCAAGAATTCCCAGAAATTACGTTCGTTTGCTACTTCCTTACATCTGTCTATTTCATCATCCACCTTAGCTTCTCGAAAAGTCCTTGTTGAAATCGTCTTCTTCAACTTCTCCAAGTTTGTCATTCATGCCACAAGTGGTGTTCAGCAGAAGACTTGAAAGAGACCTGTGTTTTCGGTCAAGGTTTTCCTTTCATGCCATCCAACTTGGGTGTGGCATGGTCTGCTTCGACTTGTGTTCGGAATTTGACATTTGCATTAATACTGCAGACGGTCCTCCAGCTTTGGCAAGGGAATTGGTTGCCTCTCGCAGCCACACGCATTATTCTTTGGTCCTGAGATCAGTGGAGACAGGCCAATGTCTTTCCCCACCTGCTCTATGCTTCGACCCCTCAACGCCTTGCAGTGAAGGAGGAGCAGCTGGTGAGCCTGTATGGGTTGTTGAAACATTTGTGCCCCTGACATTATACAGGGTTGGGTTGTTACCAGCAGGGAGCTGATCCACCAGGGGTTCCTGATGCAAAAGGCAAGCCTCAGTCCTGGCTCTGATGACAGGACATTCCCTGACTGTTGTGATGCAGGTATTTCTGGTGTGAGTGCAGGAGAAGGTATCTCGCAAGAGGAAGAAGAGTTGTTTGATGATGATTGTTTTGATGACTTTCATGTGTCTAATTAGAAAAGTTTGCTTGCTGAATCAGCTGTCAGTAGCACTTGGTCAATCGCCCCACCACACCAGGGGCGCGTGCAAAGTTGACCTTCTCCAAACAATGTTTTGAGTGAAGTACTTTGGTCACCTCCTCCATCCGAAAGTTCCTCAGATTCGGAAGCATTTACATTCACTTATTGTTGGATTCTCTTTATTCCATTTGTCGATCTTTCTCATGTTTGGGTTGTATATCTGAATCATAAAGAATACTCAGTTTGCAGTATGTTTTTCTGTCCTGAACATCTCACCATCTTTGGAGTTAAGCTTGTTGTTGTACACTTCAAACATGTGATTGTTAAACCTCTTTTTATTCATGCGTTCCAGTGTTTGTGATTGTTAAACCTCTTTCTGTTCATGAGTTGTGGTGTGTGTGATTGTTAAACCTCTTTCTGTTCATGAGTTGTGGTCTTTGTGATTGTTAAACCTCGTTATGGTCATGTGTTCCAGTGTTTATGATTGTTAGACCTCTTTCTGTTCATGAGCTTTGGGGCATTTGAATTAATTAGCAAGAGAGTTTCACCATAGTGGTGCCTACCATTGGTCACACAATGATTAATTGAGGAGACACCTCAAACATGGTGTAGACAAAGGATGTGGAAGACTGGGAATGCATCAGACACTTGACTTGTAGTGGTATTGTTCTGATGAAGTAGGTCACAGTGTTGTCTCTCTCTTGCCCTCAGGAAACAAGCCATTCACCTGCGACATTTGTGGCAAGAAGTTTTCCCAGAGTGGCAGTCGTCGTGTCCACGTCAATCGTCACAAACTGGACGCAGCCAAGGTGATGGCTGTGCAGGAGGCAGCTGGGACAGACCTTGACGACAATGCCAACATTGACGAGGGCGACTTCAAGACGGGGATATCGGTGAAAGTGGATCCTGATTCTGTTCTCTGTCATCCCCATGAGGATAACCTGCATTATCAGGGTAAGTATGAGGTAACCTGCATTATGGTGGTAAGCATAAGGTAATCTGCTTTGTCAGGGTAAGTGTGAGGTAACCTGCATTATGGTGGTAAGCATAAGGTAATATGCATTATCAGGGTAAATATGAGGTAATCTGCATTATGGTAGTAAGTATGAGGTAGTATGCATAATCAGGTAAGTGTGAGGTAATCTGCATTATTATGGTAAGTATGAGGTAATATGCATAATCAGGTAAATGTGAGGTAAATCTGCATTATGGTGGTAGGTATGAGGTAATATGCATAATCAGGCAAGTGTGAGATAATCTGCATTATGGTGGTAAGTATGAGGTAATATGCAGTATCAGGGTAAATGTGAGGTAATCTGCATTATAAGAGTGAGGTAGCCTCTATGACCAAGGTAAGTGTGAGGCAACCTGGATCATCGGGGTAAGTGAAATAAACTGCATGATCAGGGTGGGTGTTAGGTAACCTGCTTTACTTGGAGTTGATTGAGAGAACCTGCATTATGATTGTAAGGCTAAATGTTTGTTAACCTGTGTTATCTGGGTAAGTAGAAGAAAAACCCTGGATAATCAGGGTAAGTAAGCTAATTTGCATCAACAGGGAGGGTGTGGAGTAACCTGCATTATCAGGGTAAATGTTGGATACCTCTGATGATGCTGTACTGCATTTCTGGCATTATCCAGTAGGCCATTCCAGTAGGGTGTACAGCTTTCAGTCTTACCTTTGTCACTTCATTTACCGTTTTCCCTTTTTTTTTAACACATATCTCTCTTTTCCCTCTCTGTCTACTTTGTCTACTCTCTGTCTTACAAATGAATGTTATGTATTTATTTTGACATAGATTTCCATTATATCAAGAATAGACAAGAGAGACAAAAAAATATGGAGATAAGACAGATATTGTATGAGCACATAGACAGACATTACCTCATTCATTGGACGGATATACAATTAAGGCATATATGATTTGTTTGTGCTTAAATGGTACAATTTTTCATTCCAGTATAAACAAAGTCAGCTTAGAAGTGATGCTGCCCATATGCAACATTATACTCCTGCTTTTTAAAAAAAATGGCATCTTGATTTGTTCTGAAGGTAGGGAGGTCAGTATTTAAAATCTGATCCAGGTTAGATGTTGAAAATATGTAGTTAGGTGAAAAATAGATAGATGCAGGCATCTCTTCTGCCATTTAGACAATGACTTTGCAAAGATTTCTAAGAAAGGGAAAGGATGAAAGGGAGGGGGAGTGAAAAAAGGGGAGGAAAAAAGAATGTTTAAGTGTGGATAAGAAGAATTTGAAGGAAAAAAAGTAAAAGTTATCATAAAATAAAATAATAAAAGGAGCAGAAAGATAGTGAAAACATTGCAAAAGATTTTTTTTTTAAATGTCAGGAATGTTAAAAAAAAACAGATCGGGAAAAGGTTGCAAAAATAAAGAAAACCTACTGTTGGAAAAAGATTGGAAGGGCATGAAATACAGGAAAAGGTAGATGAAAAAAAAGGAGGGGGGGGGGGGGGGGGGGGGGCGGTAATGTGCAAAACTAGTGTTGGGTCTAACCTGCTGACAGGACTATTGACTGATGGAAGAACACGTGTTGGTGACAAGCAATGTTTCTCACAGACCTTCAGAATGCAGAGTCCGTGGTGTTCTCCCAAGGTCTGACGGATCACATTGTCACGGTAACCACGCAACCCCCAGACCCAGATGCTGAGACACTGGAGATGACACAGGACATCCTGGGTGCTGAAGGTTGGACTTTTTCTTTGTTGTTACAGCTGTTTTTGGTGTATGATTATGAAGAAATGTTTTTCAATTATCTTCCTTTTCCTTGACTAGACTAACGATTGTCAGTTAACTCATCATGAGTATTTTCTTTTTCTGCCTTCTTACCTAAAACTCCGGCTGGGCTATAAGCAACATTATCTTATCTTATCTTATCTTACCTAAAACTCTGAGACTTGTCTTGGGTGTGAGCTTTGTGAATGCAACCATTGTTGATTGTTCCTTGACGGTCACTGCATCAAAAATTCCACCCTACCCCCCCCCCCCCCCCCCCCACCCCCCCTGTTTTGTCAGATTTTATTGTGTGCCTCCTATTACAAACGTAAGAAGCTATTGTGTATCAACAGAAAGGGTAAAATATGAATTTTGCACACAGAAAACTATGAAATAACAGTTAGCTAATATGCAGATGTTATTTTAAACATAGAAAATTATGTGATTTGATTGCCTTACATGAAAATTCATTGTCCAAGCTCTTTGCATCAGAAGATACCTCTCTGAAAAACAGAAACAACAAAAAACTCCATTAAGTGGGAGCTAAAACTGGTATGTAACAAGAATGCATCCATGACATGACAGAATGTAAGCATTGAAGAATTGCTTCTTTTGGACTGCTGTCACCATGCTCCAGCATGGCTAAGGGCAACTGCTGCCTTGCCATTACGTCAGCCTGGCACACCTTGAAAAGGTTAATCCCACCATTAACCCTTTGACTGCCGCTATTTTGTATCAGTTTTGTACTTCTCTGTGCCGGTGTTAAATTTGACTTTTTGCGGTAGGTTCACTAATTTGATCAGTGCTCATTTATTTGTGGAGATATCTCTTAGATTTTTGGTATGTTTTCTTCTTATACCCAGGGTTATAATATCTGCAAATAGTATTTGATTTTGTTCATTCTGAGTATAATAAATAATCTTATAATTCAACTTGAAAAAAAAAAATTATGCATTATGCCAGTGCCTTTCTCAGTGGCAAAAAAAAAAAGATAGTAAACTACATGTTTCAACTCAAACTGGGAGGAAGAAAAGAGACCAAAAAAAAAAAAAAAAGTGAATTAATCTTGTTGTTTAAATCGGTCCACAAAGTCTTTTAACTTTGATTTTATGGTGGTCTGTATTCTTCCTTTAATTTCTTTTCACCACTCCTTACCTGTAGATTTGCCAAGTCTATGATAGGCCAGTCATGACCTTCACAGTTAACAATGACACCTGTGTAATTAAAAAAAAAAAAGGTATGAGGCATGTGCCTCACAGCACCTCCATGTACAGTGCAGCTGATCAGCCTGTCTTCTAAGACAGCTGACCTTGCTTCAGGTGTTAAGCCAATCATCTAGTGATACTCCACTCATTTAATGTATGTAAGCTGCACAGTTTTTGTGAGCAGGTGGGCCAAGGCACAAGAGGGTAAACCAAGACATAAAAACCCTTTTCTTTCAGTAACCTGCCTCAGTTATTTATGTTTCTAGTCAACATACTCTTTTCTATGCAAACGCAAATCAAATCGAACAGGAATTTTTGCACATTTCCTAATATGCTTTTGTTTTCTTTCTTTTGAATGTGTCATCCATCCATTACCACACAATGACCAACTCCCTTAGCAGGTACAGAACAGGATTTTGTTTAGTGATTGTGAATTTTGTGATGCATGTATTTACATACCGGACCTTAATCCAAATCTTTCTGAGGACTTGAGTTAGGATGAACACAGACGCTGACTGTGAAAGGAAAGTCTCCTCAGATGGTGGTTTGAAGCAAGGATTGCACCCAGGAGCCTTGAGTCAAAAGAGCAGTGTGATGTGTGCTTTATTCACTGGGCCAGCCAGACTAACTTTTACATTTTAACAGTGAAACCTGTCAATAACAGCCTCTTTAAATTCTTGATTGTTGTTTTTGTAAGGAGTGAATCTGGTTCTAGTGGTAAATCTAGAACTGACAGAAATGTTTGGAGAAAAAAAAAAAATGAAGGAAGGAATCTGAACTGGGAGGTGAATCTAGTATAGACAATACAAAATGTTCTTGAAGAAACTAGTCTTTAGATGGAGGAAGTCTCCATTATGGGGAACTCTAGAAGAGAAAAGATCCCCTCCCCACCCCTGAAATTTCTTATAAGTCTGACGAAGAGAGTTTGTAGTGGGAGATTAATCTAGAACAGAAAAGACAAAAATGTGACAAAAAAAACAAGTCTTTAAAGAAAAGTTGGCTTTATTTGGAAATCAGTCTAGTACAGAAAAAAAAATGTTTGGGAAAGGCATGTGTTTCGGGGGAGAACGTGTTTATGGGAGGGTCTGTAATGGGAGTGTCATTGTACCTGTCACCTACTCATAGTTATTACAGCTGCTGTGATACAGTGGGCAGTGTCACAGATTTGTGGTCTGGAGGTGGTTAGGTCAATTCCCATATAGGTATTTCTTTGTGGGGCTTCTCAGCCTGAACCAGCTGTAATCTGATGACTGGAACCACAAAGTCAAAGTTTCATCTGTTTAATGGATGTGTCCCTGAGATTGTTGTTCAAATTTCCTTACCAATACTGCATGTGTCTCTGTATCTCTTGGGCCTGGTGAACAACCCGTTGTGTTATGAAAGGAAGGAAAGAGTGTAGCCCTGTGATGTACCCTCTGACCAGAATGGAACTGTGGCAACATCATCATTCTCATCGTCATTGATCACCGTAGTAAAATCTCAAATTGCATGGACCATCATGCCATGCTATCATGATGACCAGAATTTTTATTTTCCTTCCATATCTATGCCCTTGGTGAGAAAGCGTCAAAGTTGCTGATATCTGATTATCAGCAAAGTTATGGGGACCGTCTTTGTGCATACATGATAGCACCCTCTGTAGAGGGTCTGTCAGTCACACTGGCTCTGCCACCAAACAGTTGTCATTGGTTGGGAGCTTAGTAGGAAATGTCTTATGTTTGCTGGATCCGATCAGCACAACTGAACGTCATTGAAGTGACTAGGTAGCAGTGCAGTGTTTCCTTTGTCGGGCTGCCTCATGGTGACTTGCTGTTGATCCCCGTGGGCTGCCAGTGCTGAAGCTGTGACAGGACAGTGTGTGTGTCTGGATATGTGGAACCATTATGAATGGTGTGGGAGTAATGTATTTGGATGGCATAGTTGAAATTCTAAAAAAGAAAGAAAGAAAAGGTTAGATATTTGACTTCAGTGATGAAAAACAAACAAAAAAAGATAACAATAACTGCATTTCCTTTGGAAATACCTTTGTGTTTTTTCCTCCACCAACGTTATGCTTAGGAAACTCACACTTCCACATGAGCAGAATTAAGAATCATGATGAATGTTGTCTTTTCTCTCTAAGTCTGTTTTTTTTACATTGTCAGGGTGTGTTGGAGTTTCCGGACCGTTCTTTGCATGATTGTTTTTCTCCATGTGTGTGTGTGTGTGCGTGTGCATGCGTGCACGTGTATGTGGGATTTTTTTGTGTGTGTGTGTGTGTGTGTCGGTTTACGGCTAGTTTTTAGAAGTATGGCCATTTTCTCTTCAAGCTTTTTTTACTGTCACTGCTTCATAGATTGATTGACTGGTGTGTTCTTGCAGAGGTACTGGTAGAGGAGCCTATGTCAGAGCCCGGGTGGGCAGCAGTGTGGTGGTGCTGTCCCAACCATCCTCCATCGATCCCCTCCACTCTCCCCTCGCCCACTCCTACTCCCTCCCTCACCAGAAGGTCCTGACGCAGTCGGTGCCCCCTGTAGACTATGACTGCACCCCCACATGCACCACGATGAGAGATCTCTGCCTCCCTCCCACGCCAACCACCCCTCGCACACGTGTTGAGCTATCCTTCACTGGATCCGTCCGCCCAGCCAGCCATGATGCGCAGACAGTGG
This sequence comes from Conus betulinus, assembly GCA_016801955.1. Classification (NCBI taxonomy): domain Eukaryota; kingdom Metazoa; phylum Mollusca; class Gastropoda; order Neogastropoda; family Conidae; genus Conus; species Conus betulinus. Next base: position 378,794 of record JADBJO010001582.1, on the reverse strand, counting down.
CTGAAGAAATTGAGGTCAGCGTGTCGTCCTCCTCGTCATCCAGTCACACCCAGTCTGGTCACAGCATTCACATGGACCCTATGATGGAGTCAGATGAGGAATTTGATGCTGTGAGCAAGGACATTTCTTGATGATGAGGGAGGGTGCTTTGTTTAGTTGGCAGGGACATTTTCTATGTCAGGAAGAACTGTGTTGTTAGAGAGAATGGTTGAGGAGACACTATTTGATGAACAAGGTTACTTTGTGATGGAGAAAACATTGTAGTAGCACATTCAGCTGGAACATCTGCTATGTCAGATGAAGTTTTGTGTAGCCAACAAGGAATATTGCTTTTGGCGTCGTATACTATACCATGTCAGACCATAGCATTAAACGGCTGTCAGTCAGCTCTGTCAGGCCGAAGTTTTGTGGCAAATGCAGGCATAAGATAGTCACGTGACGCCCACCCTACTTCCGATTACGGAAGATGCCGAAGATCGTGTACTGTCCGTCATTCTACTTCGGCCTGTCGCCCAAGCAAGATAAGTCTTGTGCTCTGTCTCGCCTATACTTTGCCTTTGTGTAAAGATTGCTGTGTTTGCACTCTGTACTCATTTATCTGTGGCTTCCGCTTATATCTTGACGTGTGAGGTTATCGGATGGGCTAGCATTCTAACCTTATTCGCTGAAATTTTCTCGCGATCGTGGTGCTCCCGGTTCTTGTCTATTTGCGTAACCGGTTCGAGGTTGATCGGCATTTTCCATCGCCACGTCCCTCGCGTTTTTTCTCGGCCTCCCTTTGTCCATCGGCCTTGCATTCTCACTCGCCTTTACGGCCTTTTGCCCCCTAAATTCCGATTTCTAATCTCGCCGTTACTTGTATCACGATCCCACTATCTCATCTGCGACGATCGCGGGTCGGTTTCGTCGCCATCTTGTTTTGCGCCAGTCTCCATTCCTTGTCGCACCAGCAGCTTTCTAGCCCACGCAATTACACGTGGTTTGTCGTTCGGAAATTGCTTCCTACATTTGTTTACACCCCTCCCATTCATTGCCACATTTTTCGATCGGCGTCGTGTGCGTGGCGATCGCATCGCCCTTCGGCATTGCTGTTACACGTGGCGTTACTCAGCACTTTTGGTTCACGCCACTGTCGTTGCCCACGCACGGTTTCGTTCATCGCTACTGCGTTTCTGTCACAGTGCGAGCTTGTTTACTTTTATATTTCCATTGTGTTATATTGCTATTGTGTGCGCACGGTCGATCGACCTGTATACCCTCCTCGATCGACCGTCGTGTTACGATCGTGTGCTCGGTTTTCACATCTCGTCGCCATCTTGGTTTGCGCCGGTCTCCCTCTCTTGTGCACCAACTTCTAACCCTCGGTATTTTACGTGGTTTTTCGCCCTAATTTGCTTCCTCAAATTGGTTTGCACCCCTTTCTTTCAGTTGTCACAATTCTCGCTCGCCTTCGTGTCCTTAACGATCGCGATCGACCGGCGTCATTGTATTTACACGTGGCGTTACTCAGCACTTTGGGCCCACGCCACGGTCGCTTCTCACGCACTGTTTCGCTCATTTCTGCTGCGCTTTGTGTCCCTGTACGGACTTGTTTACCTGTATATTCCATTGTGTGCGTTGTTTACATTTTTTATTTTATTGTGTGCGCACGATCGATCGGTCGACTTGGTTATCCTCCTCGATCGACCGTCGTGTCTCCCGTTTACGATCGTGTGCTCCGGTTTCGCTCGGCGCCATCGCCCAATATGGTGAAGGACTCGGCTGGGGTCGAGCAATAACTCTGACGTTCAGTCAGAGTTCGCTCACATTCCCGGAGGACCCACGAGTTGGTTTCCAACCCCGAGCGAACCGTCCTCTCCTTGGGAGAACGGCCGGCCGCGGTAGACGGAGACGTCCCTCCCGCGGAGGGGACGCGGGAGTCTCTCCCTCCTCTACCCGACCGACGGACGCACGACCGTTGCGTTCGAAAGCTAGAAGGCAACCGGCTGTGATTTCTAAGTGCCTTCGTTCAACCTGCCCAGGAAATCTAAGGGCAAGGCCCCCCTTAAGGGACCCCGTCTAGCCAAGAAATCCGAGCGGGATTCCGCTTCTCCCCCCCCAGCCACCCTGCCTTCTAGCTTTCCTGCGCATAGTCAGACATCCACTTACTATGCCGAGTCACGCGACCCCCCCGGCCCCCGGGGACCTTTGCCGGGCCGCGGACAGCACGGGTGACGGCCTTGGGCTGGAACCCCACCCCGTCACTCGCACTTATGGGGACGCGGGGGTCCACTTCTTCCCCCCATCCGGACTCGCCGTCTCACGACGCTCTCCCCCACCGTGCACAGGTGCAGCCAACACCCCTGCACGAGGAGCGTCCAGTTATCTCCGGACGCAGTTTTATGGCCACGTCTTGGCACGACCATGCACATGTCCATAACTCTGGGCGTATGGGAACACGAGTGCATCCCACCGGTTGTGAACATACACAAGACGGCCGACCAACCCCGCTTGCCCGTCGCAGGTTCCCCTAGGGGTTCAGGACGTTCGGGGTCCGACCTACTCGGCCCCCATTTGGGCAACGTCCTCGGTCCCGTTCCTCCGGGGGAGGATCTACCAGCGGGACCACGGGTAACCTGTCCCATTCCACTGGGACCCGGCACGCTCCCGGGGGGAAACCACATACCAGGGTCGATTACTATTCCCCCCCTGCTGCCCAAGGTTACCCCGGTCCCCGGCGAGTCCCTGCACAGTACTCTGGGCCGCCACAGCCCGCTTATCTCCCCGGGGACCAGTGGCTCTATGCCCCCGAGAGGGACCAGGCTCAATACACACACCCAACCTGAACAACAAATTTGGTCGATTGTGGCACCCAACCTCGCAGACTTGGGTCGACCTGGGTCTCCCACCTCGGGCGCTGTCCGATCGGCAGTCCGGGCTCTCCCACCCCAGCCCGTCTGCCGAGCATAGAGCCACGAGGGTCCCGCCATCCCCCCTCCCCCCGCCACCACCCTACCAGGGCGGGACCCTCGCGCACCCGCGCAGTTGCCCCCTGAGGAAGACCTCCCTTCCCAGGAACTTGACTCCCCACAGCCTGAGGACGACTACGATGAGGACTTCTTCTCATCCCTTTATGACATCCACACCATTGAACGGTTTCGACCCGGACTTCGTGTCGAGGGACGCCCCTCCCTCTGCCGATCTTGGCCTTCCCTGAGATCGTTGGGCTGCCCCCAGCCCAATACTCCAGACTCAGAATTGTCGCACCTCAGTCACTCACTTCGCTGTGGGAGAGTCCGGCAAAACGCGCCAGGGGTGCAGACGCGCCGTCCCCACGCCGGGTCAAGACCTGCCCCCGGCACCCAATGCGGCCCCCTTCGGCGCCCTACTTGGGACCCACAGGAAGCACCCAGTTGCCTCCCTCTTTGCCGACAATCCGGTTACCAGGGAGTGGGTCATCTCCCAATCTGATTGTCGCCTGATACCCAACCGGGCCCCCCCTACTTCGGCCACCATCCCCTTTAAGCGCTAAAGGACTGGGACCGAGTAGCCCGGATGGGCATCTTACACACCACTGCAGGGCATGCCTACCTTAGCATGCTCTTGCAGAGGGCGGAGGTACTCTGGCCTGGGGATGACGGCGCCGTCCCAGTGCCTTCGGATACAAACTCCGAACCACCACCAGGACGAACCTCGCTTATTCAGCGACCCCTTTATGCGACACCTAGTTAACAGGATATCGCATCACTTGGCGGCTGCGGCGGACAGCAGCGCAGCAACAAGCCATTTTAATTGTCTGCTAGTGGCTAGAGACACGCGGTGCTTGCACGCTCCTCACTCTCCCCCGGCACTCAGGGCATCCCTACGATGTGTCCCGGGCCAGGATCACTCGCTCTTTGGCGAGCACTCCACCTCGGCTATGTCTCTCTCGCTCGAGGAACGCAAGCAGGCGGCGTCCTTTGCCCCCCGGCCTCAGCCACGCCTTTCCAGGCCCCCCAAGCGGCCACTTAACTCACAGAGGCCTAAACCTAAACCTCGCCAAAATGTTTGGTTTGGCCAGCAAGCACGGCCCCGCCGGTGACTGGAGGACACTCCTGTAGTGCGCATGGAGCTGGCCCAACCTGCCCAGCAAGGCACCGGCCCACTCTTCCCCTTCCCCCCATCTGGACCATCGGCTCCCCTGGCGGGCAACCTCTCCCGGCCGCCTGCCAGTGGCGACGTATGGGCCTCAGCCCCTGGGTAGTGTCGGTTCTTCAGGACGGGTTTTCGCCTACCGTGGGCTCACCGTCGTCCTCCCCTCATGCGCTCTCCTCCTCCGTCCCCCCCAGCGACCCCCCCACCTGCCCAGGCGGACGCCCTTCGCCTGGAAGTCCTCGAACTCCTCAGAAAGGGGCCATCACCGAAGTTTTCCAGCCCAACCCTGGGTTTTACTCCCACCTGTTCGTGATCCCCAAACCTTCGGTGGGATGGAGGCCCATCCTTGACCTTTCTCCCCTCAACAAGTTCCTCAGACATACCTAGTTCAAGATGGACACGCCCTCCCAGATCAGAGACTCCATCCATCACGTAGATTGGGCTACCTCCATAGATCTGAAAGATGCGTACTTCCAGATCCTTATTCACCCGGCGCACAGACGTTACCTCCGGTTTGTCTGGCAAGCTCGAGTGTTCCAGTTCAAAGCTCTCCCCTTGGGCCTCTCCCTGGCACCCTTCCTCTTCACGAAGGCGTTCCGATCTCTCTCCCAACACAGTCCCTCGAACTATACACAGACGCCTCCAACTCGGGCTGGGGGGCCCACTTGGGGGACAGTCATGCCTCGGGGATGTGGGACGCACAGATGGCTCGCCTCCACATCAACATATTAGAATTGGAAGCGGTCAGGCTGGCCCTCCTCCACTTCCAACATCTATCTCTCACCGACTGGTTCTCCTCCTCACGGACAACACGTCGGTAGCCCATTACATCAACAAAGGGGGGGGGGGGGGGGGGGGGGGCTCACTCCATCGGCCTCTCTCATCCTCATAACCCCGTGGTGGCCGACTCAGTTGTGGTTCCCGGACCTCAGGTCCCTCACTCACGTTCCCCTCTCCAGCTAGCCCCTTGGTGGGACTTACTCAGACAACCTCGCGCTCGGGCCTCCCTCACTCCAATCCCCAGATGCTTCGCCTACACGCTTGGCTTCTATGCCAGCCAAATTGCGACCACCGCGATGTGAGAGATGGGTCACGTGGTGCACGGCTAACTCGGTCCCCTACCTCCTCCCCTCCAACATCCACATCACATAGGCACGTTCCTATCCCACCAGATAGGCAATTTCCTATCCCACCTTTCATCCTCTCGAAAGCTCTCTGCTAGTTCCATTCGGGGCTACAGATCGGCCGTAGGCACCACCATCTGACAGCTGGGCGGCCCATCATTCGACAATAACTTTCTCCTTAAAGAACTATCTCGGGGGGGGTGGCCCTACGGGAAGCTCAGTCCCCTAGGCGCGCTCCCACGTGGGACCTCTTTCTGGTTCTTGACTCCCTCAGAAAGCCCCCTTTCGAGCCCCTTCGTGCTATTCCCTTTGTCATTCTCCCCTTCAAGACCACCTTCCTTCTCTCCCTGGCCTCAGCCAGGAGGCGAAGTGGGATTCAGGTCCTCAGTTGTGACCCTCGGGACATCGCCTTTCTCAGAGACGGATCGGTCTCGCTTAAGTTCCTGCCTGAGTTCTTAGCGAAGAACCAGGAACCGGGCACGACCTCTCCTTCCTGGGTTATCCGCTCCCTAGCGGATATCTTAGGCAGCGAAGGGCAGCGGGGACATGGACCTATGACCCTCTAGTGCCTCAGATACCACTGGGAGCGTTCCCACCCCAGGCGTTCCTCTCAGAGAAGCCTCCTTATTTCCATCAACCCCAACAACAAGAAAGACATCTCGGCGGGCTCGATTTCTAGGTGGCTATTCTATACTATCAAATCTGCCTATGCCCAGGCCCACAAAGACCTCCCAGCCCTTTCCCCCTCGAGCCCACGAGGTCAGAGCGTTGGCCATGTCCACAGCGTTCCAGCACTCTGTCCCCGTGTGCCATCTCCTGGAGGCAGCCTACTGGCGTTCGGAGAACCCTTTCATAAACTTTTATCTAAGGGACATCCGCATGACCAGGGCTGATGGTTCTAAGGGGTTTTCATTTGTGGCGGCCAATGCAGCCATAACAGTTAACCCAGGAACCATTAGGGCGCTCGGCCCTCCTCCTATTCCTTTAAATTCTGCTATGGTCTGACATGGTATAGTATACGACGCCAAAAAATGGGGAGTTTGTATTATACTCCCTGTTTGGCTAAGTATACTTACCATGTCAGACTCTAATGCCCGCCCTACCTTCCCCGCTAGCGCCAAGGTTCCCTGGGGTTGCCTTGCGCGCAGGCCTCGTTGAATGACGGACAGTACACGATCTTCGGCATCTTCCGTAATCGGAAGTAGGGTGGGCGTCACGTGACTATCTTATGCCTGCATTTGCCACAAAACTTCGGGCCTGACAGAGCTGACTGACAGCCGTTTAATGCTATGGTCTGACATGGTAAGTATACTTAGCCAAACAGGGAGTATAATACAAACTCCCATGTTGGGGCGAATGCTTTGTAAACCAGCAAGGACATGTGCTATTGAGATGAAAACTTTGTGTTGTCAAAAAGGACATTTGTGTTTGATGAATGCTGTGTGAAGTCCACAAGGACATTTGCTGTTTGTGCAAGTGCTTTGTGCTGTCGGCAAAGACATTTGCTTTTAGAGTAAATGTTAGCTATGACATTTGCTATTGGGTTGAATGCTTGGTGTAGCCAGCAAGGACATTTGCAGTTAGGATGAGGATAACATAGTGTAATCAAGAAGAGGATTGTTTGATGGGTTGAAATATGGGAAGTTTTTGATGAGGGAAGGCATTGTGTAGTCAACAGGGACTGTTTCTAATGTGTCAAATGATGAATTGTCATCAAGGACACTTCTGATTTGTGATGGGGAAATGTGAAAGATAATGCTTTTAGGGGGGAAATTATCATTTTGTCAAAGACTGGTTTTGAAATATTGTGTAATCAACAAGGACAGTTTGTGGTGGAATAAAACATTGTGTAGTCAACAAGGACAGTTTGTGGTGGAATAAAACATTGTGTAGTCAACAAGGACAGTTTGTGGTGGAATAAAACAATGTGAGTCAACAAGGACAGTTTGTGATGGGGTAAAAATTTGTTGTCAGCAAGTGCATGTGTTGAGAGAGAACAGTCGAGGAGAACAGGTTTTGATGATAGGGTGAAATGTGTGATCAACAATGACAGTTTTTGATGGGAAGAAAACATGGAGTACTCAACAAGGACAGAGCTGTTGGTGGGGGGGGGTGGGGGATACTGTTTTGTGGCACTGAGGGTTGTTTGCGATGGAGACCTCTCAGAAAGGATATTAAACTGTTCATCATGGAAAGGGTTTTCTTGACTGTCTGATTGGATGTACATTCTGCATGGCCATTTTTCAAGGGGTGTATTCATGGCATTGTTTTATGTTTATTGTGTTGTTATCTAGCGCATAGATGATGGGGCTGTAAACACTGACCAGAGTCAACACTTGCTGTGTATTATGCAGTGTCGTTTTCTTGGTACAATCTTTTTAGATTTTTTTCTTGCACCATTTTATTTCTTTTTTTTTTCTTTTTTTTTTTTTGTTTTGTTTTGTTTGTTCATTTTGAATTTGGGTTTGGAAAAAAAAAAATTAAGCAAAATTGGCGAGGTCTCCAGGTCAGGTGTGTTCTCTCCTCCAAGGAGGGTCTGTTTTTACGTATATTAGTAAATCGGTATGTTGGTTGGTGTGGGTGTCTACATGATTACACCAGAAATACTGAAGCAGTTGTAATGAAATGTGGTAGAAAGGCGGAAGGAGGCCCAGGGGTGAACCCGTAACATTTTGGTGGTGATCAGGTGGAAAGACGGAAGGAGGCCCAGGGGTGAACCCATAACATTTTGGTGGTGATCAGGTGGAAAGACGGAAGGAGGCCCAGGGGTGAACCCATAACATTTTGGTGGTGATCAGGTGGAAAGACGGAAGGAGGCCCAGGGGTGAACCCATAACATTTTGGTGGTGATCAGGTGGAAAGACAGACCCAGGGTCTGTGCTGCAAGGTACAAAAACTACCACACTACCACCATGGGTGCTACCAGTAGATTTGTGGAAACCTTAAGGGTAGGGGCCAGGGGCTGCCCAGGCCCTAATGGGGTACTTGTTGGTGGGGTCAGGGGGCAATCCCCCCCCACCCCCCCAAGCTGAAAAAAAAAAAAAAACAGACCACATTTTAGAAGGCAACTGAAAGGCTCTCCTTGGATGTGAAGTGGAAAATTAGGCCTAAAATTAATGCTAAAAGTTCATGAATAAATACATATAAAACACAAGTAAAATGCAATTTCCCAACGGAGATCAAAGATAACTTTTTTTTCCTTTTTTTTTTTTTTTTTTAAATTTAATCTATGCACACACTTTTATACCCTTTATTCTCCAATACACTGCAGATTGTATTCTGAAGTGATTATCTTTTCTTTCCAGCATGGCCCATCTGCAGGGAGCAATCAGTATTGCTTCTGTTGCATCATCATAAGCCAAACCTCTAGTAGAGGAAACACTTCGCTGTTTTGTTGGCATGTAGTGGTAATGTGCACTCGTCCTGGAAGATTATCATTCACAATTTTGTCAACACAAATAACAAACGTTATTATATGGTTAAAATATTAATAGAGTGGCAAAAGTTATCATTGGATTGACTTTTTTCTTTTGAATGGGTTTTATTCTAAGATATTTCTTAATGCAAACATTGTTTTGGATGAAAGTGTGTCCTGACAGTATTATATTGTCCGCAAAACTGTCTTTTCAAAGGTGACACTGTTGTACCCAGTGATTACTGGTGTGATCACCAGTCGTCATGACCAGATACAGTGTACTCTGATGCTGTTGTTCATTGCCCAGATTGTGTGGTGAATGATTGCCATGGAAGGCCTTGCATGTCTCAGTATTCTGTACAGGAACATTTCAAAACAACTGCAGTAAAAAGAGAACAGAGATAGAACTGCGTCACAGGGCTTGGCTGTTGCTGCTTTCCACCCTACTCCTAGAGTTTTGATGTTTTCAGTATGTATGCAAACAGCTGGCAGTCAGGTTCCTATCACAAGTTTCAGCTTTGTGAGCTTGTGCAGTATGCGATTTTGTTGTACAGGTGAGCAAATCCTTGTGTAAACAAGGAACACTAAACAAGTGAACATGTTTGTACTTTCTTATATTATGTAAACAAGTGAGCATGTTTGTACTCTCTTACATGTCATGTAAACAAGTGAACATGTTTGTACTTTCTTATGATGTGTGCAAGCATCTGTTTTGATGTTTTTTTTCAGTTAACTAAGTGAATGGATGTATTATTGACATCTGAGTGAGGATTTTTTTTTTTCTCAAGTGTGGAACAGTGTGAGGATTTTTTTTCTCTAAGTGTGGAACAATTTTGTGTCTTCTTTATGCATGAGTGGGTGAATGAATGTTATTGAATTACATATTTGACTTGGTGAATTTTTCCAGATGAATGTGAGAGGGAGCATGTTTTAGATAAGAAGATATTGTTTGCAATTTTTCCAATGAATTTTGAAAAGAATTCTACAAGGCCACCACCATCCATGACGTCAGTTGTCCCAGGGGCAGGGATTGTTTTGGACATGGGGATGCCAAGGGCTCTTTTAGTCCCCCTGTCATTTGCCATTTCTGTGCTGGGAACGTCCTCTTCCCTGTCAGTCTTTTGCTTTTGTTTCCTTTCATTACTTTGTCTTTCCTTACAGTCATCTCCTGCTGTTTTTTTTTTTTCCAGTCTTTGAGGCCTGTTCGTCTGTGTTGTAGAAAGTTATCATGATTTCTTTTTGGGGTCTATGGTAATGATTTGTAACATGCCATTTAGGTAGTGGAACTTCACTTATCCAGAGGGGACACTTGTGGTCTGTTCTGCAGGCTGTCTGTGCATGTGGCCCTGTTCCTATTTTTGGTTTCATTCAGACATTGACACTTGTGGTCTGTTCTGCAGGCTGTCTGTGCATATGGCCCTTTTCCTATTTTGGGTTACAGTCAGACATTTTTCATTGGTTTCTTTTTCTTCTTTCGTAACCTGGCGCTCTCAGCATGGCATAGTCTCATCCACCTTGAGGACATAGGTAGTGCTGTTGCCATCTGATGAACTGATGTGTAAAATGTTGTAGTTTATTTCTCTGTGTGTCAACAGCCTGTAGAACACCCTCTGTGATGGGTTGGGTGGAAAACTAAATATGGTCCATCTTCCATCCATGAGGAAGAACACCTGTGTTGATTGTTCTTCTCATTGATCGTAAGAACACACACCATCCCTCCCACCCTGTCGCCAACCCACACGTCACACTGCATGACATAGCTTTTAAGTCTGAGGCGATGTTTCCTTCATTGTGAAAAGCACATGATGCGACTCCACATGCAGACCACTTTTATGTGAATTTCAAATCACAGTTTGACAGTAGACAGATAACTGTGATATACTAGGAAAAAAGGTGGCAGAGTGGTTAAGACGTTCACCTGCTAATCCAACGTGTGAGAAGTGTGTGGGTTCGAGGCCTGCCTTTCTCGCCCTTTCTTTCCCAGTTTGAATGTCAAATCGAACTGAACCTCAAGTCCATCGGATGGAGACTATAAGCGAGTCAGACCCATGTGCCTTCCTGGCCCCCTGCACACGTTAAAGAACCCACGACAGTTGAAAATCAAAAAGAGCAGGGGGTTCCCTGCTGCCCTGGCAAAATTGATGTAGACTGAAGATAGCTGCCTGGTATTTCTTACCAAGCCACAAAAATGTCACTTACTGTTATCGTGTTCCATCGTGTACTGGTGGAAATAGAGGACACGTATAAACATCGCATGCATCCTATGTGAGAAACTGGAGGAATAAATGAGATAAATGAAAATGAGTGACTGATATTTGAATGGTATGGGAAACAACTGAATGAGCGCCAGTAGGCTGCTCTTTGGCCGGCTGTACCTGGGTAGGCAGCTCATTGAGTGAGGTAGTGTGTTTATTGTAGAGTGCTTAGGCTGGGTCTGTGCTATATAAATACCCAATATAATAATAATAATAATACTAAGACAATAGTTCTGAATATCCTCTCAACAAAGAATATCCTCTTCTCTAGAGGGAAGAACATGACATTATTTAAGAGGAGAAAGCAAGCAACTGCCTCTGTAAACTGATGATCATGTCAGGATCCCACTGTCCCACAGACTTGTGTAGTTTGATGGTAGTGAATGATGAATTTCCCTTCACACTGCGCATCACAGAACCAAGTTCTCTGCAGGCAGACATTCATGTTGAGGCATTCAGATTGAATGCTTGCAGATGTTTGTCAGCTTAGTACTGAAGTGAGATTGTGAAGACAGTGGCGAGTTGCACAGAAATACCTCAACACATGTCATGCAACTACTTCAACTTGTACATAAACATACAGGTGATGTTTTTCAGTTCTATTCTCTCTTTTTTTATTACAGGAAGTATCCATTAAAAAGGAACGTACACAATCCAGTTGTCAAAGGATTCAAGTTGTGTTATGGAGATACAGTGTTGGAGGACCAAGTCTGAAGCATATGTGAGTCTCTTGCCTTCATTCTATATTGGTGTCAGTTTTTCATCACAGTAAATATGGTCAGTTTTCTTCAGTCTCCCTTCATACTCTGCCACATACCCACCCCACTTGTGTATTTAAAAAAGCATGTTTTCTTCCTGCTTACAAGAAACCTGGCTTTTCTCATTGAACATTTCACAAACTAGAACACACTTTCCCCTAAGAAAATAAGAATCTAGAAGCAGAGGGAAAATTCACGAAGAGGAAGAAAAAAAAAGCATGAGAAGGTGGGAAAATGATGTCATACGTATACAATTCTGAAATGAAATGGAGACGTCATGTGAAATTAGAACTATCATGTGATGTTAAAATGGTACCATTTACTGTTAAGACATCTAAAAACTTTTAGTAAGACACTGAGATGTTTACAACTACACAAAGCTTCTACACGAGATAAAATCTGACCCTGCTCACAATCTCCCGTACAAACTAAACATAGTTTATCAAATTATAAGGGGGCATGGACAGTGAAGATCAGATGACATTCTCATTAAAAAGGCCCATGTCAGTATTTGTATAGGGCCAGAAGCAATTAACTTGAGACTAATTTATTGATCATAAGATGAGACAAAAAAAAGCAAATTATAGAAAAGCTAAGTTCACTGTTCACTTTTGTATTGAATATTCACACATTTTTTTTTCAGTTCAGGACTTCAGTCTCGAGTTACTGATTAACAAGAAAAGTTTATTTTGATCATGTGAAAGCAAAATGGGTAAAACCCAATTCAATGATATTAGCATAAGCATATTGATTGTGTGTGTGTGTGTGTGTGTGTGTGTGTGTGTTTATTTTTCAAAACAGTATTCTGATTGAAGATGGAACACAATGCCAAGGTCAGACTTTGAGCAGATGAAACTTTGACCAAGAAATTAACGACATTGATGGAAAACAGTGCTAAGGACAGACATTGAGCATATGTAACTTTTTTTTTTTTTTTTTGCTGTCCCATCTTCTGTGCGCTGCACCCACACTGCTCATTCCACCCCCCAGTCCACAGCCTGGCCTGGCCAGCCACAGCCCCCAGCAAACACAGGGAGCAGTCAATGTCAAGCCATCAAGAGAAAACCCATCGGAGGAGACACTGCACTACTTCTGAGTCACTTCGGTGGTGTTCAGTGGCGCCTGTACTGATCCAACATATGCAGGACTCTATTAAGACAGGGGAGATGCCTAATATTAACACATGGACAGGCGACAGATTTGGGTATGCATACTGACACATGATGAAACTGCAGGCTAGAGACAGAGATAAGAATGAACACATACTGGGCAAGCCATATGAACACAAAAGATGGTGAAGGAGACGACGATGAAATGAATTGGGCATCACTGTGATGCTTAAGAAATGCACTTTGCATTGCTTTGTTGACACTAACCATTTCATTCAACAGAGTACCTGTATCCTTGGTCCTTGTATCACTGATGACTAAAAAATACCTTTTTTCTTCCCCCCCCCCCCCCCCCCCCCCCCTTTCTCTATCTTATCTTTTGTGCCACTTCAGTGGCACTGCACCCAAGCTGCACATTCCTAACCCCCATCCACAACCACAGCTTGGGCCTTCTCACCACAATCCTGGCACCGGCAGTCCACAAGCAGCATCAATGTCAAGTCTTAATGAGATAACCCACCAGAGGAGACACTGCAACTGTTGCTGAGTCATTTGGTGGTGTTCAGTGGTGCACATTCTGTTCCAAAATATGAAGGACCCCACCTATGCAGCCCTCTCCTCATGCTACTGATGACAACATTTGCTTAGTCACCGAACCAGTATGACTGAATTATCCCTCTAGAGATGGCACCATGTCTGTCCAATGATGGTCCCCACAGATTTGCTGATATTGGTGATCCCAAGAAAATCCAAATCAAGGGCATGTATCATGAGAGGTAATTGAAACCGTGGTCATCACAAGAGCATAGCTTGAAGGGCTGCAGAATTGGAGAGACTTTTTGTTTTTAATGCTGATTGATGACGATGAAGATGATGATACGGATTTCTTTTCAGGTCTGAGAACCAGGCCCAAGAGATACAGACACCCCCAGTGTCGGTCAGGAAATCTAAACACACTTTCAGAGACAAATCCATTAAGGGGATGAAACTTGACTATGTGGTCCCAGTTTCCCCAACTGAGCCCACAGCAAACTCAGTTCTGGATAGGAGATGGTCAGGACAGAAAAGTCGTACAAGTAAATGGCCCTGATGGGAGTCCAATCCACGATCTCCCAGCTGGGAGTCTGTGACGTTTACCATGTTGCCACAGAGACTGATGACTAAAAGCTTTTTTTAAACGCACAATCTGGCAGATATGCTCCCCTACCCCCTCCCTCACCCTGCCAAACATGGAATATACTTATCAGGTGATAGCACTGAAACAGAAACAGGCATTTCACAACATGCACCATTATCAGCCACAGCAACACTGACGATCTATTTCCAAAGGAGCGCTAGAAAAATGAAAGTTCACACATCATGCTCTGTAACCAACTACTGTCTAGCTAAGGGGGCACAAGAGATAAGGGGCAGAAGAAGGACGGCAGCAAAAATCAATGTGATCTGAATTAACAATGCTGTGAAGTTGCTGTTTTGAAAAAAAAAAAAAAAATCAATGCAACAGAATGTGATTCATTATTTTTGACTAATATAAACTTCAACCAAGAAGAGATCTCTAAATCCATAATTGGCTGCATTCTTGACTAGAAGAAGACACAAAAAAAATGTTTGCTCTCGACTGACAGTCAAGACCCAACATGTCGGAAAAATCACTCTGGTTTACTATCCATATAATGCACACTAAAAATAAAAAAAAATCTGGCAGAGTGAAGGGGAGCCCCTATTTGTTGCGATCAGTCAATACCACTGATTTTGATAGTATGGTTACTGTTGGAAGTTGTGTACTTGTTTTCTATCGAGGGGTCAATTGTTCAGCATCAGAAGTTCAGGAGAAGCAGTACTCCCCTTCACCAAATAGAAATTCACCAGTGTAAACTTATGGCTGTATGCTGTAGCTTGGGAATGTTTCGGACAGGGGGGGGGGGGGGGGGGGGGGCGCCATCTAGGAACGAGGTTCTGATGATTTTCTCCAACTTGTTCAGAAGCAGCAGCAGGTCCAGGTCCGTGGTGTCCTGTGCCATTTGTTTTCATTTTTCTATTAACGCGTGAGGCGTGACGCATGAGGCATGAGACATGAGGTGTCAGTTTCTATGGACCAGCAGCCTAACACATACAGGGGACTCTCATGCCGTGTGTGTGTGTGTGTTTTCTGTGGGATGATATTGTTTTTGTGTGATCGAGCGCGCACGTGTGCGTGCATACGTGTGTGCATGTGTGTGTGTGCGCGCGCGTGCTGGAGTTAAGAACATGGTGTATTGCAGCTCTGATCGCAGATGGTAAGATTCAGACACAATGACAGGTGTGTGCCGCTGGGGGAAAACGATTTTTTTTTATCAGAACCTCCACCCCCCTTATTTATGTATTTATATTATGTTTATTTTATTTCTTATTAGCCATTCACACATTTGCATGTCTCACTTTTTTCGTGTGGCTTATATTTACCAGTCTGGAATCTCAGTTTGTCAAAAGGGGGAGGTATCAAGATTTCTGTATCATAAGGCACGTAGGCCAATTTCTCAATAATATGATCTGCATATCTTAGGGTGGTCTCAGTGTTGAATACTGGATACTGGATACTTTCTGTGTTGAAGCTCCTAGGAGCTTGTTCACAGGTCGTTTCCACTAGTGCAACTGATCGTCATGCACCATGCGTGGTACAAAACCTAGACAGTTGTGATTAATGATAACATGCAGGATCAAACTTTGCAGGAAGCTGCTTCCAGTGTGCGTCGAGTCTGTTCTTGAAAGCATTAACTGATGGGGCTGTGACCACACTGTTTGGCAGGCTGTTCCAGGTGGCAGTTGCACGCTGTACAAAAAAAAACAGCTTCTGATGTTGAGCCTGCTGTGTAACCTTTCCAATTTCAGACTGTGTCCTCTCGTATCTCTGCCTTGGAAGTAGTTGAACTGGGGGCGGTTGGTCAAATACAGGCCGTGCGTATATTTGTACATATCGATCATATCCCCCCTGAGACGGCGGTGTTCGAGACTAGGCAGATTCAGTGCGGCAAGACGCTCTTGATATGGCTTTTTTTTCAGGGATGCAATGAGTTTGGTGGCACGCCTCTGAACATCCTCCAGCTCGCAACACAATGCCTTATGCCGGGGTTGCCATGTTGTGTGTGCCCATATTCGAGAAATCGGGCGAACTAGAGACTTGTACAGCTGTATGAAGACAGCAGGTGAGGAAGTCAAATGATCGTCGGATGACTCCAAGAATTCGGTTTGCTTTTGCAGTTGCTTGGTTTATGTGGTTCTTGAAAGTCAGCCCTTTATCGATCAAAACACCAAGATCCTTCTCCACCTCACTTTCTGGTAGCTCCACCACAGTCTGTTCGCCCTGTGCATCCTGGCCTTTCATGTAGTATTTCCTGTCCGTCTTCGGGTTCCCCATTCTCAAGACGGAGCACTTCTCAGGATGGAACCGCATTTGCCAATTTGTTGACCAATCATGAAGGCGATCCAGGTCATCCTGCAGTGTCGCCATGTACATATCATCGTCATTCCTTGCAAAGACCTTTGTGTCGTCAGCAAATAACTTGACGTGGCTCTGGACATGCTGAGGCAGATCGTTTATGTACATGAGGAACAGTACTGGGCCAATGACACTGCCCTGTGGAATGCCGCTTGTCACTTCTCCCCTCTCTCTGACTTCACGCCGTTGACACAGACTCGCTGCGACCGATGACTCAAGAAGTCCTGGATCCACTGAAGGACATTTCCCTTGATGCCGTGAGCTTCTACTTTGGCTACAAGTCTACGATGTGGGACGCTGTCAAACGCCTTCATGTAATCCATATAGATCGCATCGATTCCTCCTCCAGCATCCAAGGCCTCCGTCCAGATGTCAAGAGCATCAAGCAGCTGTGTCACGCATGATCTCCCCTTTGTGAATCCATGCTGTTCTTGGTTGATAAGGTTGTTTCGCTGCAGGTGTTCAATGATGTGCTCACGAACAAGCGCCTCTATCACCTTACACAGTACACAGGTCAGACTTACTGGCCTGTAGTTGTTGGCCGCAAAACGGCTCCCTTTCTTGAAAATGGGGGGGTGATGTTAGCAGTTCTCCACTCATCCGGGATCTTGCCTGTTTCCACTGACTTTCTGAAGATAATTGTGACTGGCAGAGCGAGTACATCTGATCTCGGAAAGTAAGCCTGGGCTGATTCCATCTGGTGCTGGGGCCTTGGCACTCTTCAGGCTTGTCAGCTGCTTGTGACTTTTTTCCACAGAAATGTCCAAGTCGGTCAGCTCTGTGTCATACGTGTACTTTGGCATGTCTGGTAGGTCGCCTTCTTTCTCTCGACAGTGAAGACACTCTGAAAAAAAGTGTTCAGCAGATCAGCTCTTTGTCTGTGGTTGTCTTTGACCCATCACTCCTTTTCAAGTCTCCAATCCCAGTCTTTGTTTTCGTTTTGGACTTCACGTATGACCAAAATGACTTTGGGTTTGTCTTGGCTTGTGCTGCTACCATCTCCTCTAATTTCTTCCTTGCTTTGCGGCATGCCTTTGTCGCCTTATTTCTGATCCTGATGTAGGCCTGATAATCCTGCCCATCCTTGGTCTGCCTATATTCCACAGAATAACAGTCTGTGTTTTAAAAAAAGACCTGTTAAGGTCTGTATTTCTCAGTAAAAAGGTCTGTACTTTCCAGTATATGGGGGTCTATTTTACAGTGAGGAGATCTGCACTTGTCAGTGTAGGAGTCTTCGTTTCTTCTTGTGGAGGTTGTATTTCTTATTGTAAAGGTCTGTTTCTTAGTGTGGAAATCTAGATTTCTCAGCGTGATCTCTTCGATCAGCTAGGTCTGTATTTGTGTATGCAGGGGCCTGTTTATAGATCTGAATTTCTTAATGCCGGGTTGTGCATTGATCAATGAAGAGATTTTTATTTCTCAGAATGGCATAGCCTACATTTCTCAGTGTGTAGGTCTTATCCTGTATAAGGTAAGATCTTTGATAGGGTGTATGTACTACACAGTGATTCATCCACTTTGGAACATTCCTGCACAATTTTTGGAACTAATGACACACACACACACAAATGCGCACAGGCATGCACACACGTCCACTCTCTCACTCCCTCTCGTTTGTGTGCGTCTGTATGTGTGTGTGTGTGTGTGCGCGCGCACGTGTGTGCTTGCTGGCTTGTGTGTGTGTGTGTGTGTATTATATATATATATATATATATAACAAACTAATAAATTCCAAGGATAAGTAACCGAGCACCATTCCAGAAACTTACAGAGCAGCTTGGTGTTGAATGCAAGAAATATTCAATTATAAATAAAGCTTGCTGAAAGCTCATTTTGAGAAGCATTTATTCCCCATCCACCCATTGAGAAGCATTTATTCCCCATTCACCCACTCAAGCACATACTGTTAGTTTGGCAGAATTATCTACCACTGCAGTTCTCGATAAGTAGGTGTTTTTTCAATATGGAGTTTATTTCTGAATGTGTGAGTCCATCTCAGTGTGGTATGCAGTTCTTAATATGTAGCCGTCTGTTTGTCTCAGTGGTGATTTGCATTTTTCTTACACACACACACATATATATCTATTATATAAAGCTCAGTTTGTCTGTCTCTGTCTGTTCGCTTATACATGGCCACAGTTTTAGGCCGATCGCCACCAAATTTGGTATCAAGTATCCTTGGTGTCCTACAAACAGCAACGTTGGGTCGGCGATCACGTGACGCAATTTGTGTCCACAGACGCAAAATTGGACATCGGAACACTACACGACAGACAAACTCACCGGAGCCAGACAGGGCGTAAGCACTAGTGTGTATATATATATATATATATATATATATATATATATATATATATATATATATATATATATATATATATATGTCTGCATTTCTCAATGTAGACGTTTGTGTTTGACATAAGGAGGTTTGTATAATCAATATGAAAGTCCATATTTTCTCGATATAGAGGTCTGTGCTTCTGAATGTGGGAGGTTTGCATAAATTTGTCAATGTGGAGGTTTGTGTTCGTCAATGTGGACGCCTTATTTCTCAATGTGGAGGTTTGCATTTCTCAATGTGGACGTCTATATTTCTTAATGTGGAGGTTTGTATTTCTCAATGTGGACATCTGTATTTGGTTAATAATTCCCAATGTGGACGTTTGTATTTCTCAATGTGCAGGTTTGTATTTCTCAATGTGACATCTGTATTTCTCAATGCGCAGGTTTGTATTTCCCAATGCAGATGTCTGTATTTCTCAATGTGGACGTCTGTATTTCTCAATATGGAGGTTTGCATTTCCCAAGGGACGTCTACACTTCTAAATGTGGAGGTTTGTATTTCTCAACGAACATCTATATTTGTCAGTGTGGAGGTTTTATTTCTCAATGGTGAAGTCCATATTTTTCAATATTGAGGTCTGGATTTCTCAATATGGAGATCTATATTTCTCAGTGTGGATTTCAGTATTTCTAGATGATATTTAGGTCTGCATTTCTCAATGTAGACATTTGTGTTTGACATAAGGAGGTTTGCATAATCAATATGAAAGTCCATATTTCTCGGTATAGAGGTCTGTGCTTCTGAATGTGGGAGGTTTCCATTTGTCTGTATGTCACAATCATATTTTGGTCTGCATTTCTCGATGTGGAAGTCTGTATTTCACAATGTTGAAGTCTGTGTTTCTTGACGTGGAGGTCTGTATATCTTGATGTGGAGGTATGTGCTTTTCAATGTGGAAATCTGCATTTTCTCAATGTGTGAATCTGTATTTCTACATGCATTTCTCAAAGTGGAGGGTGGACGTATATATTTCTCAGTGTTGAGGTCTGTATTTCTCAACGTGGAGGTTTATACTTCTCCATGTGGAGAAGTGTATTTTTCAGTGTGAAATTTCGCATTTCTCAAAGTATATTTCTCAATGTGAAGATATTATTTCTAAATCTGGCAGCCTGTATTTTTTTTAACATGGAGGTCTGTATTTTTTCAAATATAGCGATTTGGTTTCTTCAATATTTCCACATTTCTGTATCGAGGGAAGCCTTTCTGAACATCTGGAATTTTTTTCTTTTGTTTTTTTTGAGTGGTTATCTCTCAATGTTTAACGTCTTGGGTTTCTTCTTCACATTAGTGTAAAAGTAATTCTGCAGGACATATTGAAGAACGAACAACATGGAAGCTCTGGACAGCAGCTGTTTATTTAGATGTGCCAGTGACGACTGGAGATCTGTGCAATTATGAATTATCTCCCTCTGTCGTTCTGACCACAAGAGGCAAAGAGTATGACAAAACTTGTCAAAGTGTCATAATGTAAACTGAGCGAGTGATATAGACATATAGAGTATGTCTGTGTGTGCATGTGAACAAAGAGAGACTTAGGTGAAGGAACGGATAGACATGCATGTATTTTTGTATGTGAGGGAATGTGCACAGAGAGGAGTTTGTATATATGTATATGTAATATACAGAGTGGGTCAAGAGATATATTCGGGGGGGGGGGGTGTGTGTGTGCGCGCACATGCTCATGCCTGCGAGTTCAGAGAGAGAGAGAGAGAGAGAGAGTACTACATGAATGAGACTGGCATATATTTCCTGTGTTAGAAATTTCACGCAAACTTACTCACTGAAAACACCCTTGCTCAAACTTTCAAGCATACGCAACATGCTCATGCTCGCACTCACATTTCAACAGAGCAAAGTCTAATGTCTTAATTTTTTTTATTTGCATTATACTCTTTTCTCTTTTGCATACTGAAGAGGAAAACATTAAAGGATGACAAACCTAAGGCCTGAAAAGGGGTGGTATGATGAAATGAAGCTCCAAGCAAGGAGATTGCCCTGTCAAGATACCATTTACATCTGTTACCCAAAGACAGACCTGACTGTCAATATGTCCGTAAGTAAACTGGATCTACTTCTCTGGTTTTATTAATCATTTCCAATGGCAATCCATTTAGATGTTCTGAATATAATCCCTGACTTTCACCTACTATCTGTTGATTCACAATCATTTGCAGTACCAGAGACTGGAGGAGAGACAACAGTCCCCAGCTCAATAAACATGATGGTTTACCTCAGTTGAAAACTGAAGCTGCAATATTGCTCACCTTGTTATATAAAAGAAACTCCGCAATCCCAAGGGCTGATCATCCTTTGCCCCCTTCCGCCCCCTTGTTTTTCACCATCTCTCCAAGACAGTTTATGGTGGCACACTCCTCTTCTTTTTTTTTTTTTTTTTTTTAATCTAATTTGAAACTGTATGGTACAAATTTCCCTTTCTTTGTTGTCAGAGGCTGTGGTAACCTTAGAAAGAGTAAAAGTTGTATTGATGATACAGAGAGAGAGAGAGAGAGAGAGAGAGAGAAGCCCCTGATTAGGATGCAAACTCAACAAAGCCATATCAGAATAAAACTCAGAATATAGCAAACTGCTGTCTATTGAATTAAATACAATGATATGCATACAGCCTGACAATGGATTAAAAAAAGGGAGATATGCCATTTTGTAGGATATTTACACATAATCTTTTAAAAACCATAATTCCCTACAAATTCTTCTCACCTGCATAGAACAGTCTGAAACAGCCCCCCGGTTCCCTGGTGGCTTTCTATCCATGACAACAGAAAAGATACCCTAGGTCAACTTGTCAATGGTCGTGTCAGAGTTGCTGCCCTATTTCTATAGCTGTTTGACATGACTGTCATTATGTCACAACATCAACTGGCTGCAAGTAAGGCCGCGTTGGCATGGATCTTTTAGAAAACACACCTCCACTGAACTATCTTGTAACGCATGCTGCAGCTCTTGGAGTACGCAAAAAGATGGCAGTACTTAACAAAAATTCAGCATTTATTAAAGACATTACATTGTAAAAAGCTACCAGTACACCAATACGACTTGATTTTCACAGCTGCTGCAGCCTTTCATTTAATCAGCTCTTAACTGACAGAAAAATGAAATGAAAAATAAAATGAAGGTTTGAGGTTGAGAGAGAGAGAGAGAGAGGGGGAAAAGAAAATGAGGGGGAGGGCAGCAAGAGAGAGAGGTGGTGAAAGTGCAGAAATTCAATTTCTCCAAAATATGGAGGAAGTTGATGTAAAAAGTTGAAAATGAAAAAAAAAAAAAAAAAAAAAAAAACCTGAACCTGTGACTAAACCAGTCACAGATCCAAGTTAAAAAATATATCAGGTTACTGCCAATCAAACACTGGGACAAACAAAAGAGGAGTGATGTAAAAGGCCTGTATGCAAAATGTACAAAAAAAAGTCACAACACTAACTTGACCCAGTATAAATTAAGACACAGTCACAGTATGTGCAAGACAGGACAGCCAACAATAAACATGATTCTATGCTAGGTACAGCGAAAATCTGAAGTGACCCATTCCAACCCACATGACATGATTCTATCCTCCCACCCCACACACACTGTGCAGGCTGCTGCTTCACCATTCATCCCACCATGTGGGAAAAAATGCCAGAAAGACGGCGCTCACAAACTCTCTACCCCAGCGAAGATGGGTCACCTCAGCCAATGATTTTCGAACACCTGCTTCCCCATTCCTCAGGATGTTACCCAAACATTCTCTGCGACTGTTCATGATGAGCTTAATGTTAATTAACAAAGGCAATAACGACGACAAATGAACAACATAACAAACAAAAGATTCTCTGCCAGTCAGTGACGCATAACCTGAATAACCAAGGTAAACTACCAAGGCAGATGAACCACAACAAGAATTGCCAGTGAGATCCAAGTGAAAAATGACCTTCATTCTTAGTGAAGATCTGCAGAGAGTTTTGAGCTGATCTCACCACATGGGCCCCAAATAGGGTTAGTTTACTGTGTGTTAGCCTGTGAAGTGCACACAGCCTAACACGCTGTTAACTATTATGTACGTTAAGCTGTTGACTGCACACAAGCATAATGAGCTGGTACAGAAGCACCTGAGAGAAAAATTTGCGTAGAGGCCTCATATGCTGGTCGTCGTTTCTAGTTTGAAGACCGCTGAACTGTACGGTGATGTTTTAAACCAAGCTGCCAAGGAACGTGTAGCTGAGGACAACCAACAACAGTGCTGCTACAGGAAGGCAGACCTGTTGTTCCAAAACTAATGCACACCCTGGAAATACTCATCCAGTCTTCAATGAACCTCTCTCTTTATTTTTTCTTACATAAAAGCTTCATCATTCTTTTTTCTTCTTTCAAGACTTCTGTTTGTAGTTTATAATGAAAGAGAATATTAATCATGGTTCACTGACAGCTGATGCACTAGTTTTGGAACATAAAAGATATAATTATGGAAAGAAAAAAAACACCACTTTATATAGTTCATGCAAATGTACAACATCTTTGTGGTACTGAGGATACTATCAATACATTTTCTATAAAAATAACAAATGTAAACATCTTCTAACTTTTTTGTCCTGATTTAAAACTTACTTTGTTAAGAAAAACCAAAACTGAATAAAAGAAAAGGTATCTTTATTGCAAAGTTCCCTACGCACACACTCTGCATCTGTACATGTGTGTCTAAGGGACATTTTTGTATGTTACCAGTCTCTCAGGGACACTGTATGTTATTGATTTCTCAGGGACACCATGTATGTTACCAGTTTCTCAAGGACACTGTATGTTTTTGGTTTCTCAGGGACATTGTGCATGTTATTGGTTTCTCAGGGGCATTTTGCCCATGTTACCCATCCTTCAAGGGCATTGTGTGTTAAGAGTTTCCCAGATGTTATACGTACTACCTGTTTCCAGAGGAAATTTGTTTAACTGGTCTCCTAAATGGTGATCATAGTGTCACCAGTCCCTGAGGGTTGTTCTTAATGTCACGGATCAACTGAAGGTTGTTCTATGTGCTACCAGCCCCATGGAGGTTGTTCTTAATGTCACAGATCAACTGAAGGTTGTTCTATGTGCTACCAGCCCCATGGAGGTTGTTCTTAATGTCACAGATCAACTGAAGGTTGTTCTATATGTTGCTACCAGCCCCATGGAGGTTGTTCTTAATGTCACAGATCAACTGAAGGTTGTTGTTCTATGTACTACCAGTCTCATGGAGGTTGTTCTTAATGTTACCTTTTCCCCTCAGATTTTTCGTGGTAGTCCCTGTCACCTGAAGGTTGTTCTTGATGTTATTGGCCCCCAGAGGGTTGTTGTTCTTAGTTACCAGTCCCCTGGAGACTGTTGTCAATGTTGTTGGTCCTTTGAAGATTGTTGTTAGAGTTTTAGTTCCATGAAGGTTGTTCTGAGTGTTGATGGTCTCCTGAAGCACATTATGAGTGTTACTGATCTTCTCAGAACCTATTGTTTCACCAGTACCCTTGCCCTTTTTCAGCAATCAGAAAAGTGCTCCAATAGCAATGACATTTTTCTGTCAACATTTGCCATGGTTTAAACTTTTTTCTTCATCTAATTTTTGTGTGTCTTTTATCCTCAGCACTCAAGTTTGGTAAAAGAAGTCAGTCAAATGTCCCATCTTGTGAACTAACATCAAGTCACAGACAGGCAAGACAACAGCTGTAGTTGTCGCAATGCTAGCTGTGACACTCAAGCCATACAGGAAATATTGTACCAGTTATACTGCCTGCGGCAGCTCCCCTGCCCAGCATGGTGACAAAGTCCGTATTATCGTTTGAACACCACTGCTGACAGGGGCTGCCAGACATCAACTGAGAGTCCAGAACATGCCATAGACATTGCCCTGGTTTCTGTCCCCCAGGCTGGACTGTCGCACCTGTAGGCTTCCACATGTCCACTGGACAAAGACTCGACAAAGGGCAATACTACAGTCCAACTGCCCTTGGTAGTCATTCTGTTCTGTTAGTCGTGTGGCCATTAGATCACATGCCAATGAACAGAGTCATTGGGGATGTATGTGCATCCTGTATATATACAGGTGGGGCTGTATGTGCTACACGTGGGGCTGTACGTGCATCCTGCAATGGCCAGCTGGGTAATGACTATGTCCTGCCTTTGGCAAGACACTGCAGAAAAAGGCAAGTCTTCAGGTAATCTGGAAAGGAGTGTTGTCAACACATCCACTTTCGTCAACAGTTGGATATTAACACTGGCTACATGCTGAGCCAGACCTCATCTTGCACCATCAACATGGCACAGAGAGGAGGAGCAGAGATCTGCAACAGACCTCTAACAGCCAGAAACAAGCCAGCTGTATAACAAGATGGTAGAGCAAGCAGGATTCTGAGGTCTTCAGGAGACCTACCAGCCAGAACAAGCCAGCTGTCGACACAGTAGAGAGAAGCAGGAGTATCAGGCGTTCTGGAGGAGCCCCGACATGGTCCTGCATGACTGGCTTGGTTATGAACCAAACAGATGACAGGTCTCTGTCAGAGCTTCACAGCCAGGACCAAACTGGCTGTATCAACATTACAAGGCAGCGCTTGAGCAGGAGGTGTACAGTGGACCTCAACTGCTGTATAATGGAGTGCGTCTTCCAGGGCAACTCATGTCACGGTGCATGATTTCTTCCTTTGAAGTCAAAAGCAATGGTAAAAGTGCAGTGGAATGCATGCAGCCCAGAGCTCCACACAGATGTAGACCCCAGTGTCCTATGAGGACGTCAATTGCCTACAGTGCAGGGGTCAACACTTCTCAGGGAGGGGTCAGCTCCCTCTTCACCCGAGAGGCCTCACACTGACAAGTGGGTACTGACACCCTTCATCTGTCCCGACTGTTCAGTTCCAATTGTCACTGGTCCACCTGTCTGCCAGGGACCTTCAGCTTCCTCTGGATACATTTGATAGCAGAATCATCAGCAGTCCATCAACCGTCCTGCAGGCATGGCGTGGCCTGCTGTGTGGTGATCTGACACCGCTCCTCCCTCCCTGTCCTTATACACAGCAATTATGTACACAACGGCCTCTCTGATGGCAGCCACAATTTGGACACAAACCTCTCTCCCACTCCAGAGGATAACATGGTTTGTATGTACACAGCAACAAGCAAGGTTGTACACATCCACACAGAAAAGCCAGGTCAGGCAATAAGCACAGGACACGAACGTCCTTTTCTTTGTGGGGGACATGCAAGTCTCCTCTGCCTGTTCAACACAGTCCAACAACTGTCCACAGTGAGGGTCCCTGCTGTGTCATGGCAAAGGGTGTCACAGCTAGGTAAGCAACAACCCCTGCCACACAGCCCACTCCTGAATGCATGAACCCTGTTCCCTGTCGTGCCCCGTATCTAAACATGGACAGAGACTGTGTCACCACAAACGGTCTTCCACTGTGCGCTATGTACATCATCTGCCCACCCTCCAGGACGGTGTCATTCACCCTTCAAAACCAGGCACAAGTCGGCCAGGCCTGTCCTCCCCTCACCCCTGACTGCAACCCCTGGAGGTCACAGGCAGGTCATGGGGTGGGTGCAACCCAGGCAGTTCTTCATCGTCAGGTCTGGGATATTTCCAACACACAACAGCGCTGCCTGGCCTTCCTCTATACTGTACAAGAGATCTGATTATGCAACGTCTGTACAAGGAACAGACAAATTCCCTTTCTCCAGTTCCCAGCATTGTGGGCAGACCACCAGACCAACGCTACGTGTCAGCGCATTCATCACTGTGCCCTTACATCTCCAGTCCAATGCAGCCCCTTCTGCCAGACCTCAACTAGCACAAGACAACTGGGCAGGCATCTATCACACTCCTCGCTGTCACTATCACTATCACACCATCACATCACATCGTCATTCACAGACATGACCTATGCCTTGGCCAGCTTGATGGGTCTGCGATGATCATTGCACGTTAAACATGCCTCACCGCATGCATGCTGAACATTCGTCTGGCCCGAAGTGACGGCCCTGCTCTGTACAACAGACAGCTGAGCTGTCTGCCCTTCGCATCCCAGGATCACAAAGCTTTGTACACGACATATCTGTGTCAGCCTTTTTACAGCACAGGATCACACAAGCTTTGTACTTGACACATTTGTGTCAGCCTTTTTACAGCACAGGATCACAAAGCTTTGTACTTGACATATCTATGTCAGCCTTTTTACAGCACAGGATCACAAAGCTTTGTATGTGACACAGCTGGGTAAGCCCTTTTATGGCACGGGGTCAAAGCTCACTGTACAACACATCGCTGATCTGTCAGCTCTTTTACAGCGTATGATCCCTGCACAACTTATCGCTGATCTGTCAGCCCTTTTACAGCATGTGATCTCTGTAGAACATATCACTGATCTGTCAGCCCTTTTAGCAGCATGTGACCACTGTGCAAACAGATGGTTGATGTGTTGGCTTTCCTTTTTTTTCTTTTTTTTCTTTAAAACAGCGTGTGATCACTGTACAACAGATGACGATGTGAAGGCTTTTAAACTTTTTTTTAACAGCGTGTGATCCCTGTACAACAGATACCCTGCTCTGACAGCAGACCTGGTTGGACGGCACACTGTACATTACATACACAGATGAACATCAGTCCCATCTTTCACAATCCACTCGGCCCGTTCTCATGCCTCAGTTCTGGGGTCACAGTCAGCGAGAAGCTGGTCAGCTGCGACAAGAGGTCTGGGTCAAGGACGTAGATGAGGCCAGCCACCATGATCAAAGCCACCACCTGCACAGGCAGCGACCTCAGCCACCACCACCCGCCCTCCCCTGCCGATGTGCCGGCCGGTAACTTCCTCCCCCCTCCTCCATGGCTGCCGTGGAGCTGTAGAGACCTGAGGCCGACCTGAAAGAAGAGAATGTCCACAGTCACCAGTTGTTTGGAGATGTGCAGTCCACATTCATATGAAGCTAATACTCACATTCAGTGTCCTCTCTGTACTCCAGTCAGTCTTATTCTTCCTTCAACTCCCCTCCCCATACTCTTCTTGCACTGCACACTCCACCTCTTCCTCCATTCATTCCTGCTCTCTCTCTCTCTCTCCCCCCTTCCTGCTAATGTAGTTTTCCCTAAAAAATATTCCATTCACACACTTCTCTTCACATTCCTTTTCCATGAATTTTCCCTTTTCCCTTTCACCACCAAGAATCAATCTTTCTGATTCATCTTTACCTCAAGGTCTCTTTCAAACACATGGACCTTTCTTTCTGATTCATCTCTATGTCAAAGTCTCTTTCAAACACATGAACCTCCCTTTCTGATTCATCTCTATGTCAAAGTCTCTTTCAAACACATGAACCTTCCTTTCTGATTCATCTCTATGTCAAAGTCTCTTTCAAACACATGAACCTCCCTTTCTGATTCACCTCTATGTCAAAGTCTCTTTCAAACACATGAACCTTCCTTTCTGATTCATCTCAACCTCAAAGTCTCTTTCAAACACATGAACCTTCCTTTCTGATTCATCTCTACCTTCAGGTCTCTTTCAAACACATGAACCTTCCTTTCTGATTCATCCTAACCCCATGATCTCCTTCAGCCGCACAGATCTTTCCCATTCATCTCGACCTTAGTGTCTCTCTCTCATCCACTCACAAGGAAACAACAGTGTCAAGGGAAAGCATTTTCCACTCCCTTCCAACACCACCACCCTCCTACAAGCACGCCCCTGACCTGGTCTGGTGGCCATCAGACTCCATCACAGTGGCAGGAGCCATGGCTAGATGCCCCAGGCCCACGTGCAGCTGCTCCTCCTCCTCCTCCTCCACATCGCGGTGCATCTGGTGGCAGCGCTGGGATACCACATGCAGCTGGTTGCGCAGGTCGGCTAGGGAGGCTAGGAAGCACCGCTGAGTCTCGTCGTCAGACACACGGGTCAAGCGCTGGTGCAGGGCTTGCAGCACGGACAGCTTGGTCTCGTACAGCGACAGGTGTTGTGCAGTGTCTGCACAGCAATAAGGGAACAAGTCACGGGACTGCGAGATGTCCATTAGGGCCACACAATGACCCCTGACAGTAGTGTCAGCCCAGTTTGATGACCTTGACAGGTACAGATGTGTGTCTGAACTGATCAAGGACAGACATGATTCAATATGACAGATGTTTGTAATAGGCTTATTCAAAATCAATGAAGCTTGACATTAAGACATGGATATATAACAAGATCCAACAAGACAGCTATCTATATATATATTTAAAGTAGTCTTCTTTTAACACCCTGTCCAAACTTCAATTTCCAATTCAAAGATACAAAGAGTGCATTCCTGGGACATCATCCCCACAGCTCTTCTTTGGACTGTTCACTGTTTTTCACAAAGATCAGACTATGTCAGTTCAACAATAACCTTCCTCCTCTTTGTTTTAAGTCTAATGACATGGATCTCATGGACAACCTGCTTTAGAAGTGAACCTTCCTGTGTCTAATGCTTTAACTCAACATTCAGCAGCAATACTTCAATTTCAAAGGAGGTGCATGCCGAGTATACTCACATTTCCATATCTCGCTGAAGTTAGCACGAATTACAGGATCCTCAATGAAGGTATTCTGACTTATTATTTTTTGTTTGTTTGTACATGTGAGTAAGTGCTCAAGCAGGGCAACTGTTAGGCTGATATGGGGATGGGGGATGAAGACAACTCACAGACTGCCCACCACATACTGCTGGGATTCCAACCAAAGATTCTGTACATATCAGCCATCAAACATTACCCTCTCAACTTTTGTATCTGTCCTCTTTTTGCCAGTCATTATCTCAAAACACTCCTGATACACCATCACTGGAACATAAGAGACTGGTGACTGCAAACGGCGGACACTGTAGCCACATCGAACAAAGACAGCAACAGTAGCTGTAGCTGCATGAATTTACCACAACAAGCAGATTCATTAATTGGCAACAAAGTTGTTTCATGAAAGCTTTTGTACTGAAACAAATTCATTTGCATATTACCAACATTGTTGGAGGTTAACATCTTTGAAGCCGATTTGGCTGGGTTGAAAATAGGTCAGTTACCAACTGTTGTTTTTGACCAAATAGTCCTAAATAGTACTGATTTAAGTGTCAAATTCCAGGCAGACAAACATTCATTTGAAAAAGCAAGATTACTCTTTTCTAATGGATCTTGTATCATCTTGGGGGTGATAAACAGCGATGACATGGCCAGTCTTCAAATCACCTTCTAATGTCAGATGTAGATCAATTTATGGAATTTGTTGGACCACTGGTTTTGTACTGAATGCCATTTCAAGTTGAAATATAAGACAAGTAAATTTTGAAAACTATTTCAGAATTATGACTGAAGAGTCTAAATTTCATTAACTGTGGTATTTATTAAAATAAAAAAACAAAACCAAAAGAACAACAACAATGCAAGTGGTGAAACAGGTGTTATCAATGACGCACCCATTTCAGTCCAATCACTACACTGCTGTCGATCGAATTTACTTGCACCAGTAATGTATTATTACTTTCCATGAAAAAAAATCTTTATTAGTCTTTATTTCTGTTGTTTTACTTCAAATAAAAAAAAATCTTTATTTAGTCTTTACTTTTGTTGTTTTACATCAGTCCTGTTGTCTGTGAAGCTGACAAAATACGCAGACCTCGATTCATTCTTCAACAAACTTGTCATTTTCTGTGATGGACTCTGTTCCTAAAATCTAATATGACTTATTTTTGATATGTATTTGGAATATGAATTTTTGTTTTGCAAATCAAAGGAAAATGATTTATCTACATTTCATCAGCATATGTCGTGCATAAAAAAAACAATCCTAAACCTAGAAAATGGTAACTGTTAACAGATAATGTCATTTTCATATTAGAAAAAAATTTCACTTTCAAGTATTGGTTTTGCTTTAATTTTCTTACAGTGATTAAACAATCTACAAAAATTTCGTGAAAAAATCTTTTTCGGGTCCAGTAAATGAACTCATTAATTAAAGAACAAACAACTAAAACAAAATTCAATGATGCGAACCTGAAACTATCCAACACAGTGGGAAAAAACTCAGATCAGTGGCCTGAAAAGCTGCTGGGGGGTGGAGGGGAGCTTAGAAACTGGACTAAGACCAAGTTGCCTGTGATGGCACAGGGTTCCACTGTGACAAAAGCATGTGGCAGTGAGCCATACCTCAAGCTCCTTCAGGACATCCATCCGGGTGACGCGATGTCCAGCCTCTCGCTGGGCCAGCAGTGCATACAGACGTTCCCTGTCCACGGCCATCAGCGTGTCCAGCTCCTGCTGTCCCTCCAGGTACTCACACCCACACTGCAAAGTTGGTCTGCAGGTCCTCCACCTGCTTGCTCACCCTGTCAGCACAGGACAACATCACACCTTGATACACCACATCAAACCACAGCACATACACAGCCTGCCGCATATACAGCTACATATCTTGATGCCTCAGTTCACTTCAGATCAGTGGTTTATTTAATGTCTTTTCATCGCCAGATGATATCAGACACTTATTTAAAAAAAAAAAAGAAAGAAAACACCTCCTCACCTAACTTATCATCCACATAAGTACTTTGAAACCCAAAACTGATACATACATATTTACATAAGTGAAATACCCTAGTGGTATATAAAATTGTTGGTCTTAATAAACATTTCGCAACCTGTGAGTGTGAAATAACCATGGCAATTTCTGACAACATATGAACCAATAAGACAGTACTGACATTATCAAAGTTAGTCAATACCTTTCTCCTGTTACAGCGAGGTCGACACTCGGCATTCAAACAAAAGATGATGTACAGAAATGCTTTCTCTGCAGACACAAGTAATACCATGAGAATATTTAGTGTTCCAAGTATTCAGTCTTCATTTATGAATCAATCTAACAATGTGCCTTGGGCACGATGATAAAGTAGTCATTTTTTTTACTTAAATTCTGCTAATGTATATATTTTTCCATAATTGGATTAATTTGCAAGAAATAATAATAAATGTCTTTGAGGATTCTCAGAAGATGAAAAAAAAGGAAAGCAGAACAACTATCAACAACGTTTATAGATCGTCTTCAGGAATTGTCTCAAGTCAAAAAAAAAAAAAAGTGTCGAATAAACTACGCAAGGGATTGTTTAATAAATTTTCAGCGTTTCTGTTTGCTCCTTCTTTGCAAGACTGCTGTTTCATTCCTCTTTATACCACAGTGAGATGGGACCCAACACAAATCAATTCTTATGCCTAGAGTTATGAAACAATGCAGCAGATGTTTCAATCTTGATGCCTCACATCACACCACATGATAAAGTTAGTCTGCGCATCTTCCTCTGGATGGCTCACCCTGCATACATAGAACTTCAGCCTGAAATGTGCACAGGACCTTGTGATGTTAATGGTGTCTGCCAGCAAACCAAAACTGTAAACAATGTTCTGCAGACTGAGTTCACTCAATTTGCTCAGAGCCCTGCCTACCGCAGTGGGCTTCATCAGCGTTCCACTGTCCTTTTTTTTCATTCTCCTAAATTTTTCTTTTTTTGCAGCTTAAAAACCAGTTTCTCCAGCACAAACACAGACACAAAACACACAAATTTGGAAACATCTTAAAACTTTAACCATGTTCCAAGCATGCCAATAAACGAAGTGAATAAATAAAGGAACAAACACTAATTTAACCTTTATTCAAGACTTGTTTAACCTTTATTCAAGACTTATGGCCTTGTGATCTTGACCACTAACAGGACACAGATGAACAGAAAGAAATGCAAGTATCCTCTGTTCCCTTGTTTTGGAAATTCTATACGAGACAGTGGGCAGAACTGTTCACCGCTGCCTGCCTTCTTTACCCCCCCCCCCCCCCCCCCCCCCCCCCCCCCCCCCCCCCCCCCAATTCTGGCTGCCTATGGCCTCCCGCATTACATCCTGCTCACAATATACCACCCAGCTCTTGGTTCCACGTTTCCTGTGCACAGCTTCAGAGAAAACTTGGTCTGATCTATTTCAAAAAAATAAAAAACATGCAGTTTTCTAAACGAGGTCTGAAGTTTAGCACAGAAATAAAAAGATGATCAAGTTGCTATATGCTATACAGGCAATGGCTGCACAGCCAAACAGTGTTTGCGTGTGCCTAAAGAAAGACTGGCTTTGCTGGTACATGTAGAGAAAGAGTCCAAATTTCCTCCTGATGTCATGATGGTAAAGAGAGTCATGAAGGAGGAGGAGCGGGGGGCACTGACCTGTGCAATGTGCTGGCAGTGGCCTGGTCCAGCGACTGCAGTTCCTCCTGGTACTTGGCCACATTGACTGAGGGGTGGTGCTGCACAAAGGTATGGATCACCTGCCTGTGCTCCCTGATCACCTGTCTCTGCTTCTCCAGCTCTTCCTCCTTCACCTGCACACCACACAGTCCACCATCCTCTACTACAGGCAACGCAGGTAAATCAATGTTAACTATACACCTTTAATGTACATCTTAACGGTGCACACAGGATCCTAATCCCGTCAAGTCATACAATCATGTCTTATTCTACTTGTCCTGATGACATATGACACTCATGTACATAATTCAATTCTGTTGTAAATCATGTACTTATTTGTCTGTTCTTCCAGTTACTACACCACACAGTATGATGGTATGCTTATGTAAAAAATGGTAAACAAACGACAACAATTTTTAGACTATAATCAAAGTGCTACTATTTTCTTTCATAACACGACCAAATCATGTTACAGAAATATTATTGAAACTCACATCCACATATTTTTCACAAACAAATGGTGTATCCAGAGAGAATAAAATAAGAAACAAACACACACAAACACACAGGATAATTACAACACACACAGAGAAGATAATGACAACATATAGAGGATAATTACCACACACACACACACACACACACGTCGCACCTTGAGGTTGCTGACGGTGGCATGAAGCTGCTCCTTAGAGGTGAAGATGTCCAGTGACAGGCAGTGTGCGACAGAAGCAAGCAGGGCCTTCATAGACCCCAAAGCCTCCCCTACCACATTCAGCTGCTGGAGACTGTTGCAACCGGTCATTAGCCATGGCATGAAGGCGCTCCCACTGGTGCAGCAGTTCTGTGGATACACATAGCAGTACATGGTCATCACACAGACACTCTGTGCACTCCCAGCTCTGTGGATACACATAGCAGTACATGGTCATCACACAGACACTCTATGCTCATTCTCAATAAAGATCGGCACTTTCACCATGAAAATTGTACCCCACGCTCCCCCCAGATCTTTGTATATTTTTAAGAACCAGGCGTCTTCAGAAAGGCTCATACTTCCTGAAAATGTAGTTTAAACAGGCCTCCACAGTTTAAATGTAGTTTAAACAGGCTTTGTGTGCACTAGACTGAAACATCACAACTCGGAACAAAACGCACATACACATGAAAAATTGACAGAGACATATATGCTAAAACCAACCAACATTTCATCTTTGTTTCAAGAAATGTCATATCAGTGAATAACAATGGCAGAACTTTATAAAACTGTATTTTTCCTCTTTGAATTGAGTTGATTTGAACATGAAGCTGAATAAACAGTCATTGTATGAAAAGTACATTACTATTGTAATGAACATTTCAGTTGTTTATCCCAAGTAACACATGCTGCCACTGACATGTATGGAAACAATAAAATCCCATGAGGTAAATATCAAAGGTGTCTTCATTCCAATGTTAGTTACAAAGCCTCTGGGATTTCTACATTATAGTGACATATATTGCAGGATCTGCACACTTTTTCTCATCACACATGTTTGATAAGTCGTTATGAATGTTCATCCAGCTATGTTAAAACATGCAGAATGATGAATACCATCAACTCCATTTGTTCCCACAGAGAAATGCTGTCAGGACTGCTATCCACTTTTGGTATTTCAAAAGACTAACCTTTAACCCCCCCCCCTTTTCTTTCCAAACAAGTGTCTCAGCACTGTTCTGATGTCAGTCTTACCAAACTTCTAACAGACAAACAATTATCATGTTATTTGTCTTCGTTTGAGCATTTATTCTCTCTTTTTAGTTATTTACATGACCTGATGTAATCTGGTAAGAAACATGCCCATTTCACAGTTACAGATGCTTACGCTAATAGTGACTCTGAAACATGAATGGCAGTAACCTGGGTATTTACAATGTTATCCAATCATTTTGACAGACAGACGATGATGGATCCAGTAATGTTTCATGTAAGTATTTCTGGTCTTCTGACACATATAAAAAAAGATTCAGAGCCAAAACCCTGTTTGTTTCACATGTCCCACAAGTGAGCGCAACACACAACTTGTATACAGTATGGTTACTTCACACAGCTCTCAAATGTGGCCATCAACAACGACAAAAGTGCCAATCATCATGGAGAATGAGTGGCTACAGTATCTGGAGCCACTGGGGTTACAGGTTTTTTTTGAAAACAAAATTTTTCTCACAGATACCCTTCTAATTCCCCGATCATCACATCCTCACACATTCCCTGAATTATGTTTGTGTGAATGACTAGTGTTGCCCATTCAGCAGAGCCACAGTGTTCTCCTCCCCCACACATGTCATCACACAGGTACAGCCCCCATGTTTCTGGGACAAGCCATGTCAAGCCTCCGTCATCAGTACAGCAACTCTGTGATGGCTATTATACTGGGAAAAGCATTTCACACAACACAGGAAAACTATTACATTATACATACATCTCACCCCCCCCCCCCCCCCCCCCCCCCCCCCTTCTCACTGGCTGGTGAAGACAACAGATGTCACACGTCAGCCATCAAGAACAGCCCTTCTCTGGTAAAGTGGTTAAAGGTTCTTCCATCATATGTACACCGGGACACAGACACACATTCTGACAATGACCACATTTTTTCTTAACACAGACTCCATACAGGTATGCTCCCCTCTTCCATCTGTGAAGACAACTGGCACAGATGTTGTTATGTGAAAAATGTTTGTTATTTGACATATTCATTAATTCAAAACTTTCAAGTCACCATTTTCATTTCATCATTCACATGTGCATGTACATACATACACAAAGACACATCTCTGGGTTGATCTCGCATGAACTTTCCCCAGTAACTGGAATTTTACGCAAATCATGATGTCAACATAAATCTAATCACTGTAATAGCAGCTTTGAGTTCACACACACACATGTGCACACCAACTTCCTGTCCTCACCGATATCATATGCAGATTATCATTTACTACAACAAAACACTGTGTACTTCCCTAACACATACACACTGAGATAATATACATACAAACATTTTTACTGGATAATAGGACATCAACAATCATTGGGCATATACACAAGGACCGTCCATAACAGCACTTTTAGAAAATGTTCAATGTCTTCAAGGATGGGGCTGTATTTGAGAAAAGTGCAAGTCAATCCCAACCATCATGCATAAATGGCATTTCGTAAGTGTTGTTTGTCTGACTGCTGATACCAGCTTTGATCTGTGATGCACTTCTTCCTTGAAATCTTTGAAACACCAGCTAATGTCTGCGATGCTTTCTCCCATCAAATGCTAGCTTTGTAGCTGATAAACTTAATATCTATGGTGTATTTCGTGGTTAAGTGTATTTTTGTTAAATAGCTGTAAATTAAACTGTCAGTAGTATGTTTCTCCTATTCAGGCAGACCCTGCAACCTGTCTTGCGCATGAATTATCTCCCTTCCCATGAATAACGTTTGCTTACCACTGCCAACCGGTGGCAGATTAGAAATTGTGAAGTGACAACCATGAAAAAAACTTCCATATCAACTTTAAAATTTCAAAACAGATGAAACGACCTTTTTACCTCTCTTCCCAGTCTTAATTGGGATAAGAGTTCACAAGAAAAACTGGACACCATGTAGAAAAAAGTGAGAGAGAGAGAGAACTAAGTGAAGGACAGAGAGAGAGAGAGAGAGAGAGAGCCAGACAGTCGACAGAGTGGAGACTGACCCTGCACTCTTTGCACATCCCCGATGCCGATGTCTTCCTGTGTCAGGTGCTGACACACATTCTTCACACACTCTATGTTGGTCTCACATGTAGCCAGCATCTCCGCCTGTCCACACACACACTGCGGATTTCACCTTCACTAATCAGACTGATTTGTCACACCACTACTCCCACCTGATTCAATCAATGCATTGACATGGAAACAACTCGACTCTTCCAGCCAACAGGTCATGTGTCTGAGTCAATAGCACATTTCACAACATACACAAAGAATCCTGTACTAATTTCAGAGTCATCATGGTGGTGTCCATGCATGAGGACCAGTAAATGCATCATGTCTGTTAAGCCATGATGCCAAAATGCACAGGTATAATACAGCCAGACACACAGAATAAGCCCCTAGAAAAAAAAAGATTAGATTTGCAGAGAGGCCTCACACATAAGACTGTGCAGATGCTCAACCTTATCTGCACCATGGTCTACTTCTCCTAAACGCTGACCTCAAACACTGGTATGTCAAACCACTATGTATCTGGATATCATTCTGAAAATTTCACAAAGTAATGAGAATCAAGAACATAACAAAACAACACACATATTAAAAAAATTAACATACCCAAACAGAAATTTAACATACCCAAACAGCAGATCAGCATACACATACACACACAGAACTCTCCAAGCATACACACGCAGTGACACAAACCAACAGGAGTGGTGTGTACATACATATTTCCCTGGTGAGGCCAAGCCGGAGCCCATGGGGTTGTTGCGTTTCTTCTTCAGGGAATGGTCCACCACTTTCAGACAGGTCTCAGAGTCCTCTAGCACACGAGCGGAAGTCCTCCATGTCACTGTCACTGTCGTCACCGCTTCGCATCTGGAAGATCACAAACATCCCGATCTCAAGGCACTGGTCCATGTCAGGTCACAGCACAGTAGGTCATGGCACTGTTGTCATAGCAATTCGTCTGCTAACAAGGTTTGTCCAAGCCTCCTGGCACTGTTCCATGCTGTGTCATGTGACATGCGAGTCATGTCAGTATCATCACCACACTGACAGTATGTGGACAACCGACACCTTCCACCTCCCCCCAAAAACTCTTAATCCTTTTTCCACCTGCTCATAGCACTAGCACTATCCTGTCATGTGACACCAACAGTCAGGTCACTGACATGTCACCAACATGACGACATACCCTACACATGGTGCTATGTCAGCAATGTCTACCATCAGATATGGGACCGGAGCAGGTAGTAAAGCCTCAACATTTTCAGAAGGTTCAGGAGCCGGCAGGAATCTTCAGGTGGTCTCCAGGGACAACGGCTTCACGGGCTCAAAGGGTGAAGCCTCCTGAAGCCTAAGCTACACTTCCAAACTATAGTGATGCATGCAGTCTTGCCAGTGCTTCTCCGCTATTCTTTTCTTGGTCTTCAAACATTTTTCTCCAACAAAACGAGCGACATACTAGCAGAAGCCTTGACAAATCAAACTGGAATCAGGTTTTGTATTACATCTAAAACCATGTGTAGATACACATCTTGGCAAGGTATTTTACCTTGCTGCTCTGAAAGCAATATTCTGGTATGTTCCTTTGAACATCTCAGTATAGATGGTAGATCTGTCATTGCAACAGATGCAGAACTAGTTGAAATTCCAGTCAGTGTTGATACTTCTTCTTCTTCTTTTTTTTTCCCAGCTGCGTAAGTTCTGTATAACTGTAAAGTTTGTGTTTGATACCTTTGCTTAGTTTCTTCAGTTTAAAAACCAACATTCCTCTGCAGCATCCGTTATTAAATCTGGTGCAGCACAATGGTGCTGACCCTGTACAGCAGTTTCACGACACCATGTCTATACACCCCATGAAGGCAACCACTGATGACCTTACTCTCTCACCCCTTAAAGGACCCACCCTGATAGCACCCTTATCCCTTTTCAGACCCACCCTGATAGCACCCTTATCCCTTTCAGACCCACCCTGATAGCACCCTTACCCCTTTCAGACCCACCCTGATAGCACCCTTACCCCTTACAGACCCACCCTGATAGCACCCTTACCCTTCCAGACCCACCCTGATAGCACCCTTATCCCTTTCAGACCCACCCTGATAGCACAGTTACCCCTTTCAGACCCACCCTGATAGCACCCTTATCCCTTTCAGACCCACCCTGATAGCACCCTTATCCCTTTCAGACCCACCCTGATAGCACCCTTACCCCTTCCAGACCCACCCTGATAGCACAGTTACCCCTTTCAGACCCACCCTGATAGCACCCTTACCCCTTTCAAACCCACCCTGATAGCACAGTTACCCCTTCCAGACCCCTTCACCCTTACCCCAAACCTGATAGCACCCTTACCCCCCCTTCAAACCCCACCCTGATAGCACCCTTATCCCTTTCAGACCCACCCTGATAGCACCCTTAGTTTCAGACCCACCCTGATAGCACCCTTACCCCTTCCAGACCCACCCTGATAGCACCCTTACCCCAGACCCACCCTGATAGCACCCTTACCCCTTCCAGACCCTGATAGCACCCTTATCCCTTTCAGACCCACCCTGATAGCACCCTTACCCCTTCCAGACCCACCCTGATAGCACCCTTATCCCTTTCAGACCCACCCTGATAGCACCCTTACCCCTTCCAGACCCACCCTGATAGCACCCTTATCCCTTTCAGACCCACCCTGATAGCACAGTAACCCTTTGAGACCCACCCTGATAGCACCGTTACCCCTTCCAGACCCGCCCGATAGCACTGTTACCCCTTTTCAGACCCACCCTGATAGCACAGTTACCCCTTTCAGACTGCCCTGAGAGCACTGTTACCCCTTTCAGACCTGCCCTGATAGCACTGTTACCCCTTTCAGACCCACCCTGATAGCACTCTTATCCCTTTCAGACCCATCTTGATGGCTCTTTTAACCTTTTGAGACCCATCTTGATGGCTCTTTAACCAAATTCAGGCATCTCGCTGGCTTTTTTCTCCTTTCAGATACATCTTGTGAGCTCTCTTACTGCTTTCAAATGCAACTTGCTGGCTTTCCTACATCTTTCAGACCTGACCCCCACCCCCCCCCCCCCCCCCCCACCCCCCCACCCGCCGTTTCAGACACAAATAGCAGGCTTTCTTACCACTCTTTAAACCCATCTGTGGGCTTTCTTACTCCTTTCACATACAAATGCTGGCTCTCTTAATCCTTTCAGACACACCTTGACAGCCCTCTAACCTCTTTCAATGCTACATGGTGGCTCTGATTCCTATTAGATGCAAACCCCTTTCAATACACAAATTGCTGGCTTTCTCACCACCACTTTAAGCACCGATCTGTGGGATCTCTTACCTACTTTCAAATGCAGATTGATGGCACTCTTAAATCTTTCAGACACATCTTGTTGGGTCTCTTAGCCCTTTCAGACCCATCTCGATGGCTCTCTTACCCCTTTCAGACGCATCTTGTTGGCTCTCTTGCTGATGGCTTCACTCAGCAGGGAGGATTGCTGCGGGAAGGTCAAGTTGAACTCATCATCAAACTCCATGTCATCCACTGGCTCCCAGTGCAGCACCTCTTCTGTGGCATCCTCGCTGGCTGTTGGGTACATCATCTGCAACGAAACCCATTCAGTTCAGTTCGAGTCGTTTACAGCCCTGCTGACAGCCTGTATATCTGAGAGCTGAAAAGCCATGCCATATCTGAGAACTTGATCTGAAATCAATTGCACATATTCCAGAGAACTTCAGCTGTTGTGGGTGCGTCTTTCCCAACTTCTCTCCCTAACCATCCATCTAACAAATTCCATGATCATGAAGTTTACCAATAACCCACAGAATAAAAAAAACTCTTATCATTCTTCTTCTGTGAATGACATCTGCCTTGCTAGTATTAAGTGCTTGTCAAAAGTACAACGTCAACTGTTCAATTCACTGGAATCGATTTCTCTCGTGTAGGTCTTTCTGTAGATTTCAGTGTTATCTTTGAGTACAAATGGTGGTAAAAAGGATATGCTCCCTTCTACTTTTACATGAATATGTGTATGTTACATGCATATATCCTTGTCTGCCAGGAAAAAGATGAAGCAGGCTCTTTTGGAATACCAGTAATAAAAATATTCCTCAAGGCAGTGGCTCACAAAAAGTCATAAGGCAATGACATGAGACATGCTCTTAAACCTTAATCTTGTGTTTTATTATTTTCAATAGATATGTGACGGGGCAAAGAACAACTTGCAATGATCACATGACAAGAAAATAAAACCACTGGCAAAGACCAAGCAATGGAAAAGAGCCACAGTACCTGGTAGTTTCCCAGGCATTCTCAGAGAAGGAACCGGTGCTGTTGTGAGGGTCCTCATCTGCCGATGTTATCACCTCGTCCATTGATGCTGTCACATACTCATCTGAAAACATGGACCAATGACATGATCATCTCATCCACATGTAATTTGAACCACTTCAACTAAGTCCTCTCCCGAATCTCATTTGTTTCTTGTCACTTGACTCAACCTAAATTTTGCCACCAAGCCTAAACTTTCTTTCTCATTGTTGGAAAAGAATGTGCACAAAAACAACACACAAAGAGAAGCTGTTGTTGAGAACTGATACACCACATGACTGAAATACTCAAGTAGATATTCTTTAAGGAGAAAGCACTTGTTTGGATCAAAGTGGCACAAAAAAGAAAATTGCAAGCAGAGTACAGCATGCGTCTGATGAGTCAGAAGTCACGGTTATGCTACACATGACTCACGAACAAATGTTTAGAGCCCCTGCAAAAAACCTTGCAGGTAAGTATTTCCAGATGTTCTTTTCTAGATGATGAGGTTTCAAGACTGTTTTGCACATGAACTCATTTCACCACTCCGTGACAAGTTACAGTCAGTGAAATACAATTTCTTGCACTTCGTATCTTATTCTTAAGGTAATGAATGGAGCTACAGTAAGACACATGACCGTAAATCAAATGACTAGACAATTTGACTATAAACAATTTAATAACAAAAGGAAAGGTCCCTTCAAATTCTTATCATGAAAAAAAAACTTTATTCTGAATCTTTTTTCTCCTCCATCGCCACTTGGCCCACAGGGCACAATACTGAAGACTGAAAGAAACAAGCATCAAAAATCAACAATACACCCAATGAACTCGCTGATACCAGTGAATGTGACACATACTCGCCTTGGCCACAACATGGACAGGAAATCAAAACGAAGCTCACCATGACAGCAGACATGAAGGGCCACAGAATATGACACTTTAAAAATAATGAGGAGGATGAGGATGATTAAGATGATGGGCCACAGAATATGACACTTTAAAAATAATGAGGAGGATGAGGATGATCAAGATGAAGGGCCACAGAATATGACACTTTAAAATAATGAGGAGGATGAGGATGATTAAGATGATGGGCCACAGAATATGACACTTTAAAAATAATGAGGAGGAGGATGAGGATGATCAAGATGATGGTACAGAGTTCCATTCCACTCTAACACTGCATAAAGGGGCTGCATAACTGCCTACTTCCACAATACATCCCAATGTCAACCAGGCCAAAGAAACAGAGATCTGTAAATGCTGGTCAGATAATCTGATAAATACTTTAAGAGATGCATCCATTAAGCCCATAAGTTTGGCCAGGAGACAGTCAGGGCCAAAAAATCCCACCTATGAATGGCACTGATGTGAACGGCACCCGTCACTCCATCTTCCTTTTGTCGAACAGGTTTGACATATATTCCTGTATTACTGGTAAGGCAGTCAACGGATCAAGCAGGTTTTGACATATTCCCCTGTTATTGATAAGGTAGTCAACGGATCAAGCAGGTTTGACATATTCCCATATTACTGATAAGACAGTCGACGGATCAAGCAGGTCTGACATATTCCCATATGACTGATAAGACAGTCAACGGATCAAGCAGGTCTGACATATTCCCATATGACTGATAAGGCAGTCAACGGATCAAGCAGGTCTGACACATGCCCATATGACTGATAAAGCAGTCAACGGATCAAGCAGGCAGATCTAACAATTTTGTGCCCTAACCTAGCATCAGTGGTGCAGTGCAATGGTCTGATTATGTTGCGTTTTGATGTGGGTATGTTCATGTGACATTCCTTACCAGAAACTGGTTTGAGACACTTTACAATCTAAACTGTGTGAGCTTCTTTGCAGAGGGAATTTCACCTGGAAATGGTGGTGTGTGATAAAGGCCTCACTCTGACTCCAAGGCCCCTTTCATGAAATCATCAGGTTATCATTATCAATCTACTTTTCAATATCTTAAAAAAAACAACAACAACAGTTCATTACCCCATTTTCCTTGGCTATGTCAAGGAAGCTTGTCAGCAGCTACCATATAAATATATCATTTATCAACCCCAGGCTCTCATCCACTTACGCCAGTTAGGTTTCACTGACTAACTCACGGATATATCTACAAATAAATACAACACTCATGAATGCTAAACTGGAACATCATAGTTCATACATGTGGACACTGCGTTTTATAAAACTTCAATGCCTGAACAACAAAAACGCCCAGAAACTGCTATGCATGAACTTGTTTATGTATTTTATCAGTTCTACCATCTCACACACGGGTAATTTTACAAAGAAATTCATTCGCAAAAAAGAAAAATCACAGCATAAGTCTGTCTGTGTGTTTCCAGCACTGTTGTACAGTTTAGACAAAAACAAACAAACTGGCTTTTATATAAATGTATCTGCGTTCATGTGTGCAAGTGTGTGTGTGTGTGTGTGTGTGTGTGTGTGTGTGTGTGTGTGTGCAAACGTGCGTGTGCTCTGTGTTTGCATTTGTGTGCATGTGTGTGCATGCATTTAGTTTGCAAGTGCATGAGAGAGAGAGATAAGGTGAGGATATGACTGTAAAGAAAAAGGCTATTAATGATCAAATTCATTAAAAGTCCATCCCCCCAAACTACATGTTAGTTGTTACATATCCCCTACCTCCTCAATACATGTTAAATAATCCTTAAATCTACATCACACAAATATATATGACCCTATGTCACCAGTTCATGACCCTTATAGATCTACTGTCAATGGAACATCAAAAAAACTTGGTTGCTGATGCTACCTGCAGATCTAAATTTCCGTTGACCACAAGCTGACACTGGAAGAGTGTACCACAGTGTCTGCAGCACTGTCTGTTAAGGACTGCTATGGCAACGTTACGGTTTTTGTTTGTTTGTTTTTTCCAACTGTTCGCCTTAGCTGTGAAGTGGAAGCACGCCATACTGATTTTGGAAATTACAAGTGCCATCACTGTGTGACATGATCTGAACAGTCTACACACACACACACACACACACACACACACACACACACACACACACACACACAAACTGATCCCTACCAATATCAAACATAGATGTTACATGACCCCAACATACAAAACACGCTGGCCTTACATGACCCCAATCTACAGATGGCTATAACATGATCCCAACAGAGCTACATTTCTGACAGACCTTAACTGACCCCCATCTACATTCCATAAATGTTACCAGCCACATTAAGGCTACACAGACCTTCTGTATATGTTCTTTGCAGACGTTATATGACCCCATATTCCCATTCCAGACAGATTTCAACAAATGATAGAAACCACTTTTATGACAATTAAAGACCTCATGTACATTCTGTGCAGATGTTACATGATCTCACCCATGAGCCAAAGCAGCTGAGACTACATTAACGTCTCCCTCTGTAATACAATCATCTGACTGACTACATCTACTGAGGATGTCAAGCTTCACTTTACATTTCCAATGAATTCTCAAGCATACAGAGAACACCTTGGCCTAGCTTGACATTAACTTATCACTGATTTAACTCAAGTGCCCTCAACAACCCACAGAAAGTTGTACCTTTCTTACACTATTCTGATCTAACCCACACCATCCTGAACACAGCCCAGCTTCATCTTTCTATAATATCAATCATCCCAAACCACCCTGACTACAACATCGACCTATCCTTACACTACCCAGACTTTACAT
Organism: Conus betulinus; assembly: GCA_016801955.1. Lineage (NCBI taxonomy): Eukaryota > Metazoa > Mollusca > Gastropoda > Neogastropoda > Conidae > Conus > Conus betulinus. Next base: position 334,223 of record JADBJO010001582.1, on the reverse strand, counting down.
AACTACCCAAACCACTCAGACTACAACATCAACCTATCCCAAACCACACAGACTGCAAGTACAACATCAACCTACCCCAAACCATCCAGACATATATAACCCCCATCCAGGCAACAACATCAATCTACCCCTAACCATTTACACCACAACAACTTCTCTGAAACCATCCAGCTCACAAGTACATCATCAAACTGCCCAGACTGCAAGTACAGTGTAATCAGTTGACTTCAATGCGGTGACAGTCCTGATATGGCCCTTTGCCGTCAGCTGGGCTAAAAGCAATATTATCCAAGTACAGTGTAAACCTACCCCAAAATACCCAGACTACAACATCAACCCACTCCAAATCATCCAGTCTACACACACATCAATCCACTCCAAACCACCCAGACCACATGCACATCACCCAACTCCAAACCACTCTGATCACAAAATTTTACAATATCAACCTGCAACAAACCACCCCGACTGCAACGTCAACATACCTAAAACCTCTGAACCTACTCTGTGCCATCCAGATTACAACCCCAAACCACCCCGACAACAACACAAACCTACCCCCCAAACCACCCCGACTACAACATCAACCTACCCCAAACCACCCCGACTACAACATAAACCTACCCCAAACCACCCAACTACAACAAACACCTACCCCAAACCACCCCTACTATAACATACACCTACCCCAAACCACCCCGACTACAACATAACCTACCCCTAACCACCCAGACTTTAACATAAACCTACCCCAAACCATAACTACAATATAAACCTACCTCAAACCACCCCGACTACAACATAAACCTATCCCAAACCACAACATAAACCTACCTCAAACCACCCAGACTACAACATAAAACATACCCCAAACCACCCTGACCACAACATAAACCTACCCCAAACCACACCAACCATTCCTAACCTATCAAGACTAAAACATCGATCTGCACTAAACCATCCACATTACGTCAATCTACCCTCAACCAGCTCTACTACAACATTAACCAACCCTAAACTATCCACACTACATCAATCTACCCTCAACCAACCTTACTACAACATTAACCAACCCCAGACTATCCACACTATATCAATCTACCCTCAACCAGCCGTACTACTACATGCCAGCATACAATGTACATGAAACATGCCACAAGCCACCCCACCTGTAGTTTCACTCTCCGACTCCAGAACACAGGATGACATGCCTTGGGAAGAACGCATCTGCTCGCAGAGTCATAGATAAATGTCCTGTCATCCTCATCCTCAGTGGAGGCTGCCACCTGGGTGGCGGAAGACCTGGATGCCTGACTGTCTGTGGCGCTGGACGACGATGAATACTTCAACTTGCGCTTCATCGCTCTCGGAGAGCTGCGCTCACAGGCAGAGAATGCGCGCTGGTATCCGTGGGGATGCTCACGCCTTGGGAATGTTGAAGCATGGCTGCGCGAGACAAACTGGCAAGAAGAGGAGTCTGTGTCTGTGTGCGCACGCATGCGGTCAATGGCACTTTCAGAGGTAGACAGCGGCTGAAATTCCATTTTCTTCAGGCCCTGATGCCGGCAACACTCCAAGGCCTGTCTTTCTTGGCACCTCGCGGTCCCTGTCTGTTTTCTGAGCCGTGCAGGGTCCACAGAGCTGGACACCAACAAGGACATGTCCTCTCGACTGGCCATCGAGTCCATAGTGGAGTCCAGGTTGATGACGCTATCAAACAAAGTGTCATCAGCATCATCGGTTGCTGTGGAGAACTCCTCGTTGCCGCTCTCCTCGCTGTTCTCTCACTGCTGGCATCACAGGAGCTCTCCACACTGCTGGTCTCCGTGAGCATGGTCTGGGTCTGTTTGGACGGCGACATCTTTCTCTGAGGGGATCCCGGCACCGTGGATCGTGGACTTGTCTTTACCAAATCTTCGGCATGGTCAATGAGGTAGCGGATCTTCTCCTGGCTATCAGCCGCGCTGTCTGATTCAGACAGACTGCAGTGAGGAGGATGATTTCCTGCCAGAGGCACCTCTGCTCCCTCTACTTCATCGCTGCTCTCCAGGTAAGACTTCACAGTGATGTCCTCATGACTACCCCGGGAGATCGACTACTGCCAGCTTGCAAGGGGCTGCCCACGGCTGACCTGGTCACTCCTGACCCTGGGATGACCTGTGCAACACTGCTCTGCCCATCCTGTTCCCCAGCTCTGTTAGCTTGACTCTGGTTCTCCCGGTCATCGGTTGTGTTGCCATCATCCGTTGTGGTCTTATCAGTGGAGTCCAGATCTACGTGGGTCATGCAGTAGTAGTCCTGGCGCACACGGCCCCTGGGGCTGGCAGCGACATCTTGCCCCCGAGGGGGCTATCACTGCACACCTCGATGAGGCCTGCATACCGACACTCTAGGGCAATCTGCTGCTGCATGCTCTCCGTTTCGTCGTTGGACTGACTCTCACTGCTGTAGCCGATGTCTTTGGATTCCTGCGGTACTTTCATCAACATGCCTCTGCCGTCCATCCCTCGCTCACCGCTCATGCTCAGCGCCTGGTCAGCATGACCTTCTGACCCTGGTGCCTCCCGTGGGGAGTCGCCCATTTTGGACTCACACTCACTGATGTTGGCGCTGTCCCCACTGCTGCGGTCCAGGAAGTTGGTCAGCTTGGGGGAGGCCAAGGGGGGGGGAGTGGAGGGAGCGGGTCAAGGACTGGCCTGGACTGGCAGGCCCAGAACTGGTGCTGTCCCCTACGTGATGCTCCGTGCGGTCCCCGATGAATAGCAGGCTGTCATCGCTCAGCTCGATCAAGCTGCCATTGCTGCTGGTGGTGACATTCCCACTGGACTTGAGGTCAAGGTCACTGCCAGCATTGGCACCGGATTCATCCAGAGTAGGCAGAGTGAAGCCGCTGAAGTTGATTCCAGAGCCATAGAGGCCCTGAAACACACACACACACATGAACACAACGTCAGTCTGATAAGACTTGATCCCTGAAACAACTGAGGAACTCTCACACAACATTCAATCAATCCGTACAACACACTCCTGCAATGTTCAAAGGCAGGAAAGAGAAAACTCTGATAAGAAATAAAAATTATGATGATAAAGGAGGACCATTCAACTGACAGCTATGAGTTACAAAGAAGAGTAGCACAATGGCATATATATGATAGCCGAAATATAAAAAGGGACTTGTGAACAGCCAGTGGCATTCGTTAGTCATCAAACTCGCAGTCTTATGTCAAACAGATTCTACTCAAGACCAGCACTTCAAGAGGAACAATCAGAGACACGGTGCAACTCATGCACCTGAATAAGGCTGAGGGATAAAGAGAAAGCTGGTCATTCTATATTAAGGGTCCATGGACTTTTGACACCAACAGAGGCTGGAAAAGCCTACAGAATCAAAGCTGTGTGAGAGGGAAGGCGGGAGACAGACGGAGGAGAGGGAGAGAGAGAGAGAGAGAGCGAGTGAGATAATACGTGTATACATATGTGATGGTGTGGAGGGGGTAAGAGGTGTGCAGGTGCAGACAGGCAGATGGTAATGTGTAGGAACCAAAGGGGCAGCAGTTAGTCAAGAAGACACAGAGGACGAAGCAGAGTTTTCTCCCTTTTATTCTCTTTCCATTGCCAGTCACTCGGGGAACACTGATCACTCTCAGACATCGTCTCTAATTAGATGGAGGCGAACCGGAACGCAAAGCCAGCGACACACTGCTGCAGACAAAACAGGCCTTGTGAGGCCAGAACCGACAGAAATTTGTGCTATTTGTCCAGCTTCCGTGTTGTCTGGCTTGCCGTCCATTCAAACCATTCACACATATCTACTATCAATGAAAACCTCAGAACCCAAGGAATAAAATGCAGCAGGTCACATTTGACAACTCTGTTGCTGTGCTAAATTATTGCTGACTAATGTAACAGAGTGAACCCACTTTTAATGTGTTTGCATCATACTTTCACTATTTTGATAAGAACTACTAAAGAGCGTGAAATAATTTTACAATAAATAAATAGCTGGCATTTGGCTCTTTTCATACATACAAACTTCACTATCCAAGACGGTGTCTAAGCGGAGAACTTTGTTTTTGAAAATTGGTAGAAAAACACAACTGACTTTTCCCTTCGCCAGGCCATCAGCGTGCGCTTTTGATAAGATTTTCAACTGAAAAAACTTAGTTGAAATGGACTGTTGGATAATACTTTCTATACATTTTTAGTTACATTCATAACAGAAATGGAGCCATTAGAAAGATTTCAATCGAAAAGTCTCAATTTTGTAGAATAATAATTTGGATCAAAACTCTGACAATGGACCAAGAAGGCGACTTGCTCAAGGAAGCCGGCACTGTCAGTCATTTTGTATATAGTCGCAAGCCCGTGCAGAAAAGATCCTAGTCATGTGATATAAGAAATGAGAGCTAATGGACTTAACTTCTAATGTGCATTTTCGGGTTCTTCAGTTTTCTCACACTTTTTGTGAAATCAAGAATTATTCATGGTTTGTCTGACGGACAATCGAAAATGGCGCCAAAATGCCAGTTCAGAGAAAATATGGACTTGTTGGCCCAGTACGGTTGTAACGAATAAAATTCATTAAGTATGTGACTTCGGTGACATATATATACAACTATGTAGGTTCTGAGGAGAGTTTACAAACCAAAAAAAATCGAGATTTGTCACTCTAGGGAGGTAGGGGGAAGATAACTTTCAAACGTAACATTTTCATCCGCGAAGCGAAGGGTAACAAAGAGATATATACACTGTCAGCATCCGGCCCCACACATACATGTGTATGACAGAAAAAAGTGAAGGTATGAAATAATCCACATTAATTGATTACCACAGCAGAAAGACAAAGCTGGGAGACTTGCCACGCATATCCAGTCAATCACACCCTGAAAGATTGCCCCAGATCTCTCCCAGACCCAGGAACATACTGTCCTGTGCACACAAGGACCACACTATGATGACCACCTCTTGTGCTGCTGATTTGGGATGGCCATACATTTTGCTCACAGTAAAAACAAGGCGTATCATGTCAACACCACATGCAAACAGGCAGCCCTGTTATTCCTCATTTCTGACTAAAGTTCTTCACAAGTTTCAGTTCTACTTTCAGTTTCATTACAGCCCACCCTAACCAAACAGGGTAATTCCAGGCTTTTACTTTCAGTTTCATTACAGCCCACCCAACCAGACAGGGTATTCCAGGCTTTTATTTTCAGTTTCATAACAGGGCTGCGGCCAAACAGCATCATTTCACTGCTGTCACCTCATAAAGGGGGGGGAATAAGGTCCTCAGCTGTGTGCCAAATCTTTGAACAAACACTGTCTGTTCTGGGAAAAAAAGCAAAGTAGTCAACAAAACTGTTTTCAAACACTTACAAAGTATGTATCAAATACCCTTAGGACAGAAGGTTATGATGCTAACAGTAACAGGTATGCCAGTGGATCTACCTCAGGCACCTAAACATGTAGTCTTTGACAGCTCTTGGGGGGATCTTTCTGCCTCAGGTAAGAAAGCTCGACAAGTTAGCTTTCTGAAATGCTTGGGATGGCTCTCTCTGCTTCAGGTAGATACACCCTGGACATGTCAGCTTTCTGACAGGCCTGAGTCTTGACTAACAGGATACAGAGACAGCCACAACTCTCAGCAGAGAGAAGTGTTAAGTGTGCTGGCACAACAAACATGCTTACAAACTAACCTTCCAAATTCAAGCCACAGCAAAGTTCTGTTCTACAATCGCAAACAATTGCCACCATTCTTTTGCATGACCATCAAATTTTAGCCTCTGTAAACCTGTCAGGAACCAGAAGGAACGCCGTCTGTCGCTACAACCGATCGACCTGACAGGTCATTGCTAGACCTAACTACCCAATCCCCCTTCCGAGTGTCTGAGTGGGTTTTTGCGTGCGCGCATTAGTGCCTGGTGGTTGTGTTTCTTGTACGTGCAGGCCATTGCTGATGTGAGCGTGTGCGTGTGGGTGTCTGAGAGCGTGTGTGTGTGGTCATGCGTGAACATGTGTACGCAAACGCTCCTGGGTGGGTGCACACATGTGTGCGTGCGTGCGTGTGTGTGTGTGTGTTGTTGGTAATGCAAAGCGCTTAGAGCCCTAATTTTTAGAGAATAGGTGCTATATAAATGAACATTATTAACATTATTATTAATAAAAAACAACAGTGACAACAACAAATCATCATGATACTCCCAATGCATCTGAATAGCAATGTAAACCCTATGATGCTGCTTACAGTGTTGTGACAAGTCCTTAAAAAAAAAGAGGCTACATAAAAGCATGGTGGAATAACCAATGAACCTATCAGACTCAATGTAGAGAAAAATGGAACACATCAACCCAGATCACCATAAAGACTGGATCAGGAGTACTCCATGTGGCCCTTGAATCATCAAAACAGCTACGGCTCAACACCAGAGGGATCCACGGTGATGTATGTGACACACAGCTTCCTTTACCACCCATTCCAGCTCAGAAATGGCGCTGCCAGCTCAGAAATGGAGTTGCCAGCTCAGAAATGGAGTTGCCAACTCAGAAATGGTGTTGGAAGCAAAGACATGAGGACACAGAACCATAAAGACGATTGAATGGTTAACATCACAAACGCTAGCTGTAGAAAATAAAGACAGAAACACTGCCAAGGAGATCAAGATAATGGGTCTGATGGGTACAGAATTACGGCCACACAGTAAGGAAGAATTAAAGCTTCAGGTCTACTGTCACCCCATAAAAACTGAGCTGTTCCATACTGTGCGACACAAAAACGCAGCAGTCCTTTGCATTGGTTTGCCCTGTGCCTTGCTTGTGTCACCACTGTTCTTTGAACAGTGACAGCAACATGGACACTTTGATCAGTCATAGCATCAGTATTTCAATGTCTCCCCATCCTTCCCTTTCCTCCAGCTAGTTAGTGTCACAGCTCCGTCTTCTTCACTCCCCTCACCCCTCTCCCCTCTCCAACATCCCTGAGCCACTACTGCTGCTGGAGCTGGAAAGAGGAGATCAATACTACCTTCACTTTCCCCAGTCCTCCATCAGTGATGGTGGCGGTGATTGCCAACTTTCTCTCTCAGCTCTTCTGGTTTCTGTTTCCCTAAGTACTGGTGCCTTCAACTGCTCCCTTTTCCCTCTCTCGTTGTGCACCCTGCTATATCACCACACCCCAGTTTTTCCACTAGCCTCCACATGAACCAAACTCTCATATTTCACACATTTCCAGGAAGTCCCACTTTTTGCCTGTCTCCAGAGAGGGACCAACGGGTATGTATGTGTCCTTGCATCTGTTGATCTGCATAACTCTGTGTGTGTGTGTGTGTGTGTGTGTGTGTGTGTGTGTGTGTGTGTGTGTGTGTGCGCGCGCGCGTGCATATGCATATGAAGATGTCCAGACACAGCAAGCATAAATCTATTGTGACTCTACTAATTTTCATGTATTAGAGGATGGGGGTGGGAGAAAGTAATCCCAAAATATTTTGCTTTTAGATATTGCTTCAGAAGTTACAGCAATGTCAATGCAAATAAATGAAAATGCATGCATGCGTACGCACGCGCGCACACACACACACTTAAAGAATTCAGGTCTTTCTTTTTGTCTTCTTCAGAATTTGACAGCCACAAGAAGAGAATCTACTTTTACTCCAACTCTCCCTGTCCAGTAAGGGTGTCCTTTCTCACTAGACCATGAGACAATCCCCCTGGAAACAGGTTTCAGGGCCAGGATGAAGCGGGAGAGGAGGACAGGGCAGTGCCACATGGGTCTGGGCGATGGGAGGATCCAGGCAGTGATGGATGGATGTGGTTCCCACAACCCCTCCCCCCCAGCTTAGCTGCAGTAATTACCCACTTCTTCCAGGCAATGCCCCCCCCCCCCCCCCCCCCCCCCCCCCACACACACACACACACCCCTCTCTCATGGCCTCTCTGGACCTTCAGGGCAGAACTGAACTGGGCTGACAGGAGGAAGGGAGGGGGAGGGAAGGAGAGGGGTGAGCCACAGGGTAAGGTAAGGGGAAGGACCAGAGAAGGGGTGAGGTACGGTGGGGTGGGGTGGGGTGGCAAAAAACGTCCACTGTAGTGCTTGCATGAGGTGGGCCAGCAGGAGCAGCAGCAGAGCTGCAGGGGGCATTAAGAAAGACATCAGTCAACATCATCATCCACTCCAGCAGACTGGGGGAGACAGGGACGGGAGCAGAGTAGTGGACACTGCATTACCACCTCCCTGGCTTTCCTGAGCACTGCTATATACATTGACTGATGGAGTTAAACACTTTCCCATGAAGGAGTCACAAGTCTTTTATTCTTTCAGCCCACAGCAAGGCTGAGACTGGCAGCAGGATGCTGGTGCTGCAACCTTTCTGTGGGGTCAAGAGTCAACTCCAACATTGATTCAATGCCTGACCCACATTTCATGCATCTCTGGAGGTTCCAGAGGGACCCAAAGTCATGCATCTGACCAGTCTTCAGAGGAACAAAAAGTCACACGTGTCAACTATTTGTCAAAGGATCAAGGAATGTCATATATTTCGCCAGTCTCTAGACAGACCAACGTCTGCATCTGATGAATCTTTAGAAGGATCAAAATCACATGTTCTAACTATTCATAAGACTAATGATCATATCACTTGTCTCCAGAAAGATAAAAACCAGGTAGTCCAAAGTCACACATGTCACCTGCCTTTGAAATAAAAGATTTCACCTATCTCTGAACAGTCAGATGTATCATCTACCACTGCAAAGACCAAAGTCATATATTTCATCTGTCACCTGGAGGACAAAACTCTCACATTTCACCTCTCTCCTGAAGGATCCTTCTCAGTTATTTCACCTATCACTTGGAGCATCAAAGTCAAATATTCTTCATTTCTTGAAGGCCAGAAGCCTCTTATTCATCTACTTCAAGGATCACTCATGTATGAAAAACAAGATGCGGGCAGTGCAGTGCAATGATGCAGGATAACAAATACATTTGTCGTCCTTTATTTTTCACATCACATGATACTAATGCTACTCCAAGGGAGAGGTCATGTAAGTAATAAATGTCTCCACAACATTACAGAAATCATATCATCTTTTTTTCCTGTCACTGCCCATGCTCAGCAGATCATTCGGTCTGTTTGCCAAGGACCAGTATTTCATGTCATGACTACTGCCTGACCAATACTTCATGTCATTACTACTGCCTGACCATACTTCATGTTATTACGACTGTCTGTCCAATACTTCATGTTATTACTACTGCCTGTCCAATACTTCATGTCATTATTACTGCCTGTCCAATACTTCATGTCATTACTACTGCCTGTCCAATACTTCATGTCATTACTACTGCCTGTCCAATACTTCATGTCATTACTACTGCCTGACCAATACTTCATGTTATTACGACTGTCTGTCCAATACTTCATGTTATTACTACTGCCTGTCCAATACTTCATGTCATTATTACTGCCTGTCCAATACTTCATGTCATTACTACTGCCTGTCCAATACTTCATGTCATTACTACTGCCTGTCCAATACTTCATGTCATTACTACTGCCTGTCCAATACTTCATGTCATTACTACTGCCTGTCCAATACTTCATGTCCATTCTTAAAAAAAAAAAAAAAACACTTGGAAGGCACCAGTTTTGGTTGGAATGTTCAGCTTACGTAAGCACAATTTTCCACACTTTTATTTTCTGTACAGTGAGATCATTAGTCTGATCATAAGGAAGAAACCATGGAACTGGCTGTAGGTGTCCTCACTCTTGTTATCATCTGCATGAAGACAACACGTGTTCACACACACAACTCACACTGCTCATCAACTTAACATCCCTTAACATCATCATACTTTTACGGTAAAAATATCACCACCATTTTCATTTCAGCAGTGACATTCAACACAAAAGCATTATTTCCTCGCAACAGCTGTTGTAAGTGAGTTACTGTTTTGATAGAACACACTAACTTGTCAAAGAAAATGGCTTCAATAACGTTTTGGACCAAAAAAAACACAACCATAGATTCTTACTCTTGACAGCATCACAGTATGCACCATGATCAAGGTCTGCACTACACTTGAAAAACACACACAGAGGACTGAAGAGATAAAGCAAGAGAGAAGAGATGGAGGGAGCAAAGGAAATGGAAGAAGAGAGAGAGAGGAGGGGAGGAGGACGGAAGACAGAGAGAGAGAAAACTCATGAACTTGTGACTTTAATGTGAGGCTTCCAGCCTATCCACATGAGACACCAAACATGAAATTGTTTATGCTACTGAAAATGAATGATTGAAAAATTTTCATTTGGCGATAACAAAAGTACAAAAAACTTAGGTTTATAACATTTCATTACAACTGTTCCTCTCAAAAATTAAAGTGTAATGTACAAACATAGCAACATCTCTCATTATGACTGAATCTTTGTTCTGCAACAAGGTATTCGACTGGACAGGAAAGCTATCTTTATAGTGTTTATGAATATATTTTTCTCGTAATTTTTTGTAACTTACACATTTTAGAAGAAAATGTATTTTGGCTGCTTCTTCACTGCAAAAAGGGCAGGTGGTTATTGCTGTAGTATTGGTATACTTTTTTATTTGTTCGAAGCTCATTTACACCTAATCTGACTTTTGCCAATACCCTCTGAATGTTGTAATTGTGATATCATATAAGTATTTCTCAGGATGATGTGATTTAGAGGATCGGTAGATGGTATAACAATCACTACTTTCTAATTTACTGTGCCAGTCCTGTTTGAAACAGTCTACCATCTTCTGTCTAAAGACTGGTAAAAATGCCTTTTCATCTCCCAGTCCTCCATTTATCCACACATCTGGAAATCCGTAGGAGTCAAAACAATGTTTTATGTCTAAAGCCCAGTTGGGGGATTTACTAACTTCTTTCAATTTTTTTTTTCCATATGCTTGTTTCTGTATTCAGTTTGGTGAATTTTTTAAACAATCTTGAACCAGTATTTCACTGCCCATAAAGTACTATCAATATATAGAGGGTACCTGCCTACCTCACCATAAACAAAGCATATTTGGCGTCTTTTTGCCAATTCCCAAGAACTTTTTACAAGCAAAGAGATGTATGCATTCTATTGCTTTAAAAATATATATATATATTCATGGTTTAACCTATGCGTCAAATAATTTAAAGAAAACTGACATATCCATATACCCCAGGCTGTAAAGTTTTCATATTTATCACTTTTGTTTTTGGCTCTTCCTGCAAGCTCTGTAAGTGAAATGTCTATAGAAAAGTTTGTCACTGAGGTAAATCCTAGATGTTTATAGCTATTTACGACTTCTTTTGCCTGCCCTTTGTAGTACCATTTTTCATGTTTACATAGATACCCACCTTTTCTGAAAACCATAATCTTTGTTTTCTGCAAATTTACTGTTAACCCAAGTAAATCAGATGCCTGTTCCAAGTTTCAAATCTGATTTTGAGGTCCAGAGGGAGCTGAGGAAATCAAAGCTATGTCAACTATGATTAACAGTAAGAAAATTTCACGTAAACCTGGTAGAAATTGGTACCCATGCAGAGAGAGAGAGAGGGAGAGAGAGGGAAAGGGAGAGAGAGAGAGAGAGAGAGAGAGAGAGAGAGAGAGAGAGAGGAGGAGGGGCGGGAGGGAAGGAAAGTAATGGTGAGAATCCTGAAACATCAGGGGGCAATAAAAGCATTAATTAACCGCTCAAGGCAGAGCAGCCAGGAGTCATCGGTTTCATCACCATCACCATCATCATCATCTCCACCGTCAGCCCTGCCCCGGGGACATCTCTTGCGTCAGCACATGACGCAGCATACCCTGTCACTGTTTGTCCTACCTGGCTGCTTGAACACGCAGGTCAAAGATCGCTTTGTGGAGGACAAAGAGGGGGTGGGAGAAAGAGAGGGGAGGGGGGAGGCAAGGGAAGAAGGGTGAGAGGAAGGGGGATAACAGTTGAGAAGGGAGTACCATCAGGCCGTAAGAGGACTGGGATCTGAAGGACCAAACCCCATCATCTCATGTTTCATGTTGTTTGGAGCCAAACCCACCACTCTGGGGTGGGGGGGGGGGGGTAAGGGTCATAGAACAGCTATTATGTTAAAATCCATGCCAAAACATGTATGTTCACACAGATACACACACTAGTTCATTCTAATCATGCTAAAAACCAGATCAATATTTGACAAAAGCTTACATAAAAAGAACTATGTCTACCTGTACTTGAAACTCAAAAATCACACCTGGTGATACATCTCTAAATAAGATCTTTGTGGGGTCCACACTAAACAGTTTGTGTCTGTCTCACATCATGCAGGTCACAAGTGTCTGTACCAACATGTTCCAAACACAACTGACCACCATGAAGTACAAACCATGCTGCCCCTGATCTGTCATCTTTGACCGATCTTCTTCCTTCTCCCATGCCTGACCACACCCACACCCCTTCCTTCACAGAACACACACCCGCGCCTCTCCCTTCACAGAACACACCCGCGCCTCTCCCTTCACAGACACACACCCGCGCCTCTCCCTTCACAGAACACACCCGCGCCTCTCCTTCACAGAACACACCCTACATCTCTCCCTTCACAGAACACACCCTACACCTCTCCCTTCACAGAACACACCCCACACCTCTCCCTTCACAGAACACACCCTACACATCTCTCCCTTCACAGAACACACCCACACCCCTCCCTTCACAGAACAAACCCGCGCCTCTCCCTTCACAGAACACACCCGCGCCTCTCCCTTCACAGAACACACCCTACACCTCTCCCTTCACAGAACACACACCCGCGCCTCTCCCTTCACAGAACACACCCTACACCTCTCCCTTCACAGAACACACCCACACCTCTCCCTTCACAGAACACACCCTACACCTCTCCCTTCACAGAACACACCCGCGCCTCTCCCTTCACAGAACACACCTCTCCCCTTCACAGAACACACCCGCGCCTCTCCCTTCACAGAACACACCCACACCTCTCCCTTCACAGAACACACCCACACCTCTCCCTTCACAGAACACACCCACACCTCTCCCTTCACAGAACACACCCCGCGCCTCTCCCTCACAGAACACACCCTACACCTCTCCCTTCTCTTCACAGAACACACACCCGCGCCTCTCCCTTCACAGAACACACCTCTCCCTTCACAGAACACACCCGCGCCTCTCCCTTCACAGAACACACCCTACACCTCTCCCTTCACAGAACACACCCACACCTCTCCCTTCACAGAACAGAACACACCCTACACCTCTCCCTTCACAGAACACACCCTACACATCTCTCCCTTCACAGAACACCCCCACACCTCTCCCTTCACAGAACACACCCCGCGCCTCTCCCTTCACAGAACACACCCTACACCTCTCCCTTCACAGAACACACCCACACCTCTCCCTTCACAGAACACACCCCCACACCCTCTCCCTTCACAGAACACACCCTACACCTCTCCCTTCACAGAACACACCCCACGCCTCTCCCTTCACAGAACAGACCCGCGCCTCTCCCTTCACAGAACACACCTCTCCCTTCACAGAACACACCTCTCCCTTCACAGAACACACCCGCGCCTCTCTCCTTCACAGAACACACCCTACACCTCTCCCTTCACAGAACACACCCACACCTCTCCCTTCACAGAACACACCCACACCTCTCCCTTCACAGAACACACCTCTCCCTTCACAGAACACACCTCTCCCTTCACAGAACACACCCTACACCTCTCCCTTCACAGAACACACCCTACACATCTCTCCCTTCACAGAACACACCACACCTCTCCCTTCACAGAACACACCACCCGCGCCTCTCCCTTCACAGAACACGCCCTACACCTCTCCCTTCACAGAACACACCCACACCTCTCCCTTCACAGAACACACCCTACACCTCTCCCTTCACAGAAACACCCACCCACACCTCTCCCTTCACAGAACACACCCTTCGACTCTCCCTTCACAGAACACACCTCTCCCTTCACAGAACACACCCTACACCTCTCCCTTCATAGAACACACCCTACACATCTTTCCCTTCACAGAACACACCCCACACCTCTCCCTTCACAGAACACACCCTACACCTCTCCCTTCACAGAACACACCCCACACCTCTCGCTTCACAGAACACACCTCTCCCTTCACAGAACACACCCTACACATCTCTCCCTTCACAGAACACACCCCCACCCTCTCCCTTCACAGAACACACCCTACACCTCTCCCTTCACAGAACACACCCCACACCTCTCCCTTCACCGAACACACCCTACTCCTCTCCCTTCACAGAACACACCTACACACCTCTCCCTTCACAGAACAAAACCTACACACCTCTCCTCCACAGAACACACCCTACACCTCTCCCTTCACAGAACACACCCACACCTCTCCCTTCACAGAACACACCCGCGCCTCTCCCTTCACAGAACACACCCTACACCTCTCCCTTCACAGAAAACACCCACACCTCTCTCCTTCACAGAACACACCTACACCTCTCCCTTCACAGAACACACCCACACCTCTCCCTTCACAGAACACACCCTACATCTCTCCCTTCACAGAACACACCCACACCTCTCCCTTCACAGAACACACCCTACATCTCTCCCTTCACAGAACACACCCACATCTCTCCTTCACAGAACACACCCTACGACTCTCCCTTCACAGAACACACCCTACACACCTCTCCCTTCACAGAACACACCTACACCTCTCCCTTCACAGAAAACACCCTACACCTCTCCCTTCACAGAACACACCCTACACCTCTCCTCCCTTCACAGAACACACCCTTCGACTCTCCCTTCACAGAACACACCTCTCCCTTCACAGAACACACCCTACACATCTAACCCTTCACAGAACACACCCCACACCTCTCCCTTCACAGAACACACCCTACACCTCTCCCTTCACAGAACACACACCCTACACCTCTTAGAACACACCCTACACCTCTCCCTTCACAGAACACACCCTACACCCTCTCCCTTCACAGAACACACCCCTACTCCTCTCCCTTCACAGAACACACCTCTCCCTTCACAGAACACACCCCACACTTCTCCCTTCACAGAACACACCCTACACCTTTCCCTTCACAGAACACACCCTACACCTCTCCCTTCATAGAACACACCCCACACTTCTCCCTTCACAGAACACACCCTACACCTCTCCCTTCATAGAACACACCCTATACCTCTCCCTTCACAGAACACACCCTACACCTCTCCCTTCACAGAACACACCCTACGACTCTCCCTTCACAGAACACACCCTACACACCTCTCCCTTCACAGAACACATCCTACACCTCTCCCTTCACAGAACACACCCTAGGACTCTCACTTTCCGGGACAATCCCCCACTGAACACGTCTTGGGCCTCTCATCTAATCAAACAATCTAACACTGAGCACACGCCCTACCTCTCATTTTGCTGAACAATGGAACACAAACACATCCTACAACTCTACAACTTTACTGAACACCTTTCTTGCTACCAGACAATCCCCCATTAAACACATCTTTGACCTCTGACCTCATCAACAATACAACACTAAACATACTCTGAACTCTCACTTTACCACTGAACACATTCCACACCTCTCATTTTACTACTACATACATCCCACACCTCTCACTTTACCGCTACATACACCCCACACCTCTCACTTTACCACTACATACACCTCACACCTCTCACCTTACCACTACATACACCTCACACCTCTCACTTTACCACTACATACACCCCACACCTCTCACTTTACCACTCCATACATCCCACACCTCTCACTTTACCACTACATACACCTCACACCTCTCACTTTACCGCTACATACACCCCACACCTCTCACTTTACCACTACATACACCTCACACCTCTCACTTTACCGCTACATACACCCCACACCTCTCACTTTACCACTATATACACCCCAAACCTCTCACTTTACCACTACATACACCCCACACCTCTCACTTTACCACTACATACACCCCACACCTCTCACTTTACCGCTACATACACCCCACACCTCTCACTTTACCACTACATACACCCCACACCTCTCACTTTACCGCTACATACACCCCACACCTCTCACTTTACCGCTACATACACCCCACACCTCTCACTTTACCGCTACATACACACCCACACCTCTCACTTTACCGCTACATACACCCCCACACCTCTCACTTTACCGCTACATACATCCCACACCTCTGAGCTCCAAATCTATACTGAACACATCCCACGCCTCTCACTTTCTCAATGAACACACCTCTCACTTTCTCAATCAACACACTTCTCACTTTCTCAATCAACACACTTCTCACTTTCTCAATGAACACACCTCTCACTTTCTCAATCAACTCACTTCTCTCACTTTCTCAATCAACACACTTCTCACTTTCTCAATGAACACACCTCTCACTTTCTCAATCAACACACTTCTCACTTTCTCAATGAACACACCTCTCACTTTCTCAATAAACACACTTCTCACTTTCTCTCACGGAATACACTCCACACCTCTCACTTTCCCACTGAACGAACCCCACAAATCTCACCTCTTCACTGAACAAACCCCACAACCCTCACTTTCCCACTTACTCCCTCAGGCAAATTCAACCCTCTGCTGGCAGCTGAATTTGATCTGAGAACAGAGCGCCCAGTCACTTCCTCACTTCAAAGGGAC